>CM056172.1:40521284-40622603 GCA_029691765.1 Entomobrya proxima
GTAGCATTAAATCCTAAATTGTTTTAGCATTGAAAAGGTTTGCCGAATAAAAGTCAATTTACAGAAATTGAACCGAATCAAACACAGTATTTATTTGTCCCACGTCACGTTAGGTTTTAATTGTCAAAATGGGCTGTTACGATTGTTTTAATACGCAAAAGTTTCCAACATGTAGCTTAATTAATTTTGCACGTGGTAAAGTTTTCATTTTGGTCACTTTAAATGACATAACTTCAAATAATAATTAAGACTTTATGTTTGTGCCTATCAGATACGGAATACTAGATTACTGATTATCGCAAACAGTTTTATAATAAATAATAAAATTTACTTTGCCGGAACCGAACAAGCCAAACAGGTTCAAATTTTGGTCTGTTATATAATAACTGTATTTGATTTTCTCGTTCTTTGTGTGAAACATCACATGAACTTTTAAAATGCTAACGCAGCAAACAATTCGGTTTCTGAGTTTTATATTTACCACAGGCTGTAAGTTTTTTAGTCTAATTCCAATAAACGTTCACACTTATAAAAACTTAACGCGTTTTCACGTGCATCACCATAAAAAGTGTGAGCGTTTTGTAATATGGACAATGTATTTAGTATTACCCAGTATTTTAACTTTCACAAAACTAACAAGCCATTTAAGAACTGAGTCAATCCCAAATCCAATATACATTCTATTTCATGGAATTGTGCTAGCCATTAAAGTGGGTGTACTTACAGTTTCTTTGCCATTAATGCACTTGAAGTCTTCGGAAATTTGCCATTTCTTTAACTGTTTATTAATGCAACCTTTGTACTTTGTAATTGCTTTAACAGCAGCGTTTTTCTTTGTATTCTTACTTACTTCTCCCGTTGCTTTATTTGTCATACCATGGCTTGACGATTTTACACTTTGGTACTGTTGATAATTGGGGCGTTTTCGGGCGCTCAACAATTAATTTTGATGAGTATGGGCGTGCCTAAACTTTTTATGCACCAAAAATCAGTCGCATCACACTATTTTTCAGAAAGGTTCGGATCTCAGGATCAGTGGAAACAGAAAATAATTCAGTAACTTGTTGGGGCAGTTTTAGCAGTTATTTCGTCAACTTTATTTAAGAATAATTTATTGTTTTACAAATTTAATAGCCAAAATGGCACAACGACAAATAGACAAACTTGCTCTTGGCAAGGTAGAAAGGAGAGTAGTAGTAATGGGTTTGGTGGTGGTGGTGGAGCTCTGCTGCTCTTGCGGACGAGGATGACGATTGACGATGATGATTTTTGGGGTGTGAATTCTGCTGCTGCTGCTGGATGTGCTCAGCACATGTATCCCAAATTTTAAAAACTAATTCCCTCCGCAGGTGCCGAGGCAAAATGTTACACCACCGTTCCAACACCCAAAAAGTAGCCAATTTTGCAATATACTCCCACCAGCCAAACAGGTTCCGTAGGTCCTGGTTGGCAACAAACTCTAGGGACCGAAACTGTATTATACGGTCTACAAAAAAATTTTAAAACCCGAAAATTAACATGGGACAGTATAGGAGTTTTTGCAAAAAGTTGCCAAAAAATTCTGATTCTTTTCACAAATGTACTTCTAGCAATGTTCTTTAATTGTGCATAAAAACTTTTGACACAAGTTGTTTTAAAACACGTTAAAAAATTAAAATTGTTACCATTGTAAAACCCCATATGCCGCTGCTTACATACCTTGTCCCCAGTGTGCTTTATCAAGGCAATCGTTGAGGGATAATTTACCCCTGGCCTTTGCTGATCCATCGAAAACAGGCCGGATGGGGGTAGTGCTGCTACTCAACTTTACCACAGCTCGATGTGGTAAGTAGTGTCCACTAAATGACGATGAGGATGATGAGTTTTCGTCCTCGTTCACCTCCTCTATCATCCCGTCTTCCTCCCATTGCCGGAAAAGTGCATCATACTGCTGCAGGTATCCCTTCGCCTGCAGATCTTTCGTCATCATCTTCAACCGCTTTTCAGCTGCATAGCGGTTTGACGAAAGTTTTTCCTTTGTCCCCACTATCCACGGAAGGCAAACTTGATAGCGCCCATCTCCCAGCTGTGCCACTGTCTTTTCAAAATGCTGCTGCGTGGCTTTCTCCAGCTCCTCCTTGCTTTCTCGTTCCGTTGGGCATTCAATGCCAATCGCCTCCAGACTCCAAAGCGCTGAGAGGGGATTTCCATCCACATGGAGGAGGGAAGTGCTGACGAGCATGGAACTCGTTTGTCTTCTTGGGGGAACTGGAAATTTCCCAGATGGTACCCAGCCCCAAACTGTTTCTATAGCTGCTGGACCACCTTCCAAATTGAGGATCTTGCCAGTGTAGAGTCTGGAAATTATATCATTTCCAAAGATTATTTCGATGGGGTCATTGGGGTTGCCACCCAAATCATTAAACGCGACCCCTTTCTTCTTAAACTCTTCAATCCATGGACCACTAGGCACTTGAGCAATATCACTGGCAATGGCATCCGTCAGGAACACGTCAAAATCGCACATGTTCCTTCCTTGCAGGTCCGAGACGAAGAACTTGGCCTTTTCTTTTTGCTGTGGCCCTGTCTTTTTTGCTCCAAAAACCTGCTGACAGAACGTGTCAAAACCAGCTGGCTTTGCTCCCAATTCTGCTGCTGTAGTGGTCAATCCAAAAGATTTCTGGGATCCTCCATCCATTGCCCCACGGGCTCGTCTCACTTGTCCCTCTGGACCATGAATGAGAACGTATAGGGACTGGAGGGGTGTATCCGGTGAACTGTTGTACACCGTCATGCTGGTGGTGGACTTCTCTGGCTGCTGTGGGGGAGGTGCATCTGCTACTACTGCTGCTGCGGCTGTTGAGGAAGATGATGAGGGACAAGGGTTTGATTTCCCTTTCCCATGAACTTTGTCCAAACTGGGACACATGACCACCATGTGGTACTGCTGACACAAGGGACACTTTGGCATGTTCCTGCACCTTTTTCCAGGATGATTCCTTCCAAGGCATTTCCAGCAACCGTGCTTTTCGGTTAGAATGGCCTTCTTCTTCTGGTAACTCATCCCCAAGGCAGGCTTGCACTCCTCTCCCCTGTGGTTCCCATCACAGAACCAGCATGACAAAGTTTTCTCTTCTCCTCCATAAGCTGCACTTTTTCCTCCCTTTCCTCCACCACCACTAACTGCTTGGAAAAGTGATGATGATGTGGGCATTTCTTCCTTTTCCTTTTTAATTTTCTGCTTTTTGTTATTGCTGCTGTCTCCTCCACTGCTACTGAAGGTGAACTGGGCCAGGCTCCGGTCCGTCAAATTGTTCACCTCCTCCTGGAGGAATTTCATGAGGGGCTCGATCTCCTCAAGGTAGTCTCTGCTCCGCTGCCAAGCCTGCAAAACATCTGCTGGGAGACACGCTTCCACTACGGGATAGAGCACCTGCTCACACTTGTCTCGTGTGACTCCCAGCGTATCCAGATTCCGCATCTGGGATGAAATAGTGGTGACGAGGTCGGCAAAGTCCAACTGCTTGCCTGCTGACGCCTCAATCACCAACTGCAGCAGGTCACGAACATAAACTTTCACTAAAGTTTTAGGACGCCCAAATCTCTCCTTTAGACTGTCTACTGCTGCAGAGTAATTAGCTGCACAAAATGGAAAACTCTGCAGCAGTCTTTTCGCTGCTGAACCCTCCTTCGTTGACTGAAGGAGGTAGTGGAACTTATCTGTCGTTGTCAATTTGGCGTCGGAGTGGATGTCTTCGAAGGCAGCCCAAAACGCTAACCATTCCCTTACTTCTCCAGAAAACTGGGGTAATTCTCTTTTGGGAAGGCGCGTTTTCAGGGAGGATTCTGCTGTGGACACTGGAGCTGCTGATGATGATGATGAAGCTGAAGAGGTGGACGAGACTGGCAAACGGGGCGGCACAGTGCACTCAAAAATGCACAAGTCCTTTTCCAACTGGGCCATACACTTGATGACATGTTGCAACTCAGTAACCTTCTTCTCCTTCACAAGGACATCCTGAAACTTAACCCCGGCATCCAAAGCTCCCTTGTGAAGCTTTCTGTAATACGCCCACTTGAAATCAAGGTCATGGGCATCCGCAGTCTCCTTCTTCAACTCGTCCTCTAATTCCACACGAGCGTCGCTTAGTGTGAGGAGTTTGGCGTCAAATAGGATGGAGTAGTCCGTCATCTTCTTACTCGGCTTGGTGGTGTCTTCTCCCTCCGTGTTGCTCAACTTCCTGATTTTCTCCTTTACTGACAGCTTCCCGGGATCCTCTTCTGTCTCCTCTGGCTTTTCTTCTTCAGAATCTTCAGGCTCCTTCACCACAGGCTTCTTTTCTTTTTGACCCTCCAGCTTGTCCACTCAAAAAACTGCACCAAAACTCCAAAAAGTCTCAAATTTTCAAAAAAAATCACTGAAAAAATCACTGCTTAATTCACTGATCCTGGCAGGTTCGCCAGTAATGTTGATAATTGGGGCGTTTTCGGGCGCTCAACAATTAATTTTGATGAGTATGGGCGTGCCTAAACTTTTTATGCACCAAAAATCAGTCGCATCACACTATTTTTCAGAAAGGTTCGGATCTCAGGATCAGTGGAAACAGAAAATAATTCAGTAACTTGTTGGGGCAGTTTTAGCAGTTATTTCGTCAACTTTATTTAAGAATAATTTATTGTTTTACAAATTTAATAGCCAAAATGGCACAACGACAAATAGACAAACTTGCTCTTGGCAAGGTAGAAAGGAGAGTAGTAGTAATGGGTTTGGTGGTGGTGGTGGAGCTCTGCTGCTCTTGCGGACGAGGATGACGATTGACGATGATGATTTTTGGGGTGTGAATTCTGCTGCTGCTGCTGGATGTGCTCAGCACATGTATCCCAAATTTTAAAAACTAATTCCCTCCGCAGGTGCCGAGGCAAAATGTTACACCACCGTTCCAACACCCAAAAAGTAGCCAATTTTGCAATAGGTACAAACAACCTTCAAATGTAACACTTTTTAAACGCTTCCCACGACCATTTTTGGAATTTCTACAATTTTTGCCAATAACCTACGTAGGAACCAGCAAGCTAACGATTGCGCCTATAACCCTACATGAAATTATTACAAATATTAAGTTGCTCAGGTAAGACTACTAGACAACTGTTGAAAAAGAACTTTTTAAAAATGTATTTTATTTTTTTACAGAACAATAGTCAAAGAGAACAAGTGGAATACTAACAAAGAATTTACACAAAATGTTACTTATTTATATCGACAATTACAAATACTGATTATTATTAGTAATCAGTGTTTTCAACATATTCTATGGCCTGTTATTCCCTTCTACGGAGCCACTGAAACAATCCTTGTATTATACACCATGCTGTCTCTCAAGGAGGAATTGCCTAAACTATTTTTATTGGCTTTGACTGGCTTAGCATACGAAACAGTTGCTATTACTTCACTTATTATGGACATGGGAAGTCAACCTCTTGGTCATTCTACTAAATTATTAAAAGACTTGCGGTTAAAAGGAAGTTGTAAATTTTATCGAAGGTTTGTTCGTAGCTGTCAACCTATTGTATTGAGTGTAGGAGGCTTTCACAAAATGACAAAGGAAAGAGTGCCAGCTTATATACGATTTATTTTACAACGCACTTTGTTTCTTTTAGTACAATCAAAAACAAAAGTCGTCTAAATATTTTTAAAATTTAGAATCTTTCAGTAGCTTGGTACTAATTAGTAATCACCGTCATGTAGATTACTTAATCAAACTAAAGCAATCCTGCCATTCTTACGTGATAAGTTTTAGTCAATGGTAAACCAAACAATGTACGCTGCTAATAAAAATCTGAAATGAAATTGCATACTAGAATATCATGTTATGTTCAATTTGAAGATATTATGTATAAAATACAGCGTTGGTGTATCGGTAGAAGTCGATTTGCCTGGTTTAGATTCCGTTTGCTTCGTTCAAATATAATATAAAGTGGATGGGAAAACAATAAACAAGTTTCACTAATAACAAGTCTATTGAGTTTGAATGTAATCAAATGAGTTAAAACAGACTGCTCCAAAAGTAGATAAAGAATTGGAAATACCTAAAGTACAAAAATTATCTACCTACCTAAGCAGACGGGCAAACGATCTTGTTCAGTATTCAGCGAGAAATGAGCATTGCAACTATAGCTGCTACTTCACAATGCGTACGCAAAGGGATATATAGTGTAATAGACCATAAGATTTTGTGATAAACAATCCTGTGTTACTATTGTTCACATCATAGATATATAATGAATCTTGTATTTAAAATGCTGGGAAGAAAAAATACCAGAAAAATCGGAATATGGTATTGATTACAAACCTCGCTCACCACGATCTATTTAATTCTCTTTCATGTTAAAAATACTAGAAACTATAATTATACATGAAATACATAATCATTTCGAAAAATTTCCAAATAATAATGAAAATTGTGGGCAAAATAGTTTATTTTCGGATTTTTCTCTTTTGTGCATATACATATTTATTACTTAAATCAAACAGAAGAAGTCTCATCCTTTGCTCATTTGCTTTAAAAATTCATTACATTTAAATATACCTAATTAAATACTTATTTTGCGTTTTATGGAAGATTGCAGTTAAATTAACCTTGTTGTAGCTTGGACGGAAACAAGATTTCAGTAACTTTTTTGTCATCTTCTTTTATATTTTTATCTCCCCAGCAAGCATCTGAGACGGTCTCCTCTATCACAATTTACAAGGTTGTCATTGCTACGGTAAACAATTTATTAGTAATCTGATGGTTTTCTTAAAAACAAGGAAGCAAACTGTGGACTATTAAAATCGGAGCTTTTATGCTACAGAATGTCGGCAATAATAGTACTAAAACCATAGAGTAAGTAAGTAGATAGAGGAACAAAGCTAACGTTATTCAGCCAAAATTGTGAAACTCGGAAAATAACGAAGACGTTGTTTGACTGTACCGCTGTTTCTATCGGGAACGTATCTTTCAGCCTGAAAATGAAGCAAAAGCCATGTTATATTGCTGGAAAGCGCAAGATGACACGCATAATTCCAAAAAATAACACACAATTTCAGTTATAATCTCTAACGATACAGGAGTTCATTGTCAACAAAGTTTCAAATTATACCAAGGTTTCTTGCTCTCTCTCCTCTCTGACTAAAACAGTATTGACGAACCAGATTTGCTTAAAGTTGACAAACAAATTGCATTTTACCCAAACGCAATTCTTCAAAATGTATCCAATAAGAGAGAATAAAGTGATTAACCTTCAACGATTTAACAAAACAACTGTTTACTTTTAATTTATTTTTTAATACTAAAGTAAGCCAGTGGTTGATGCTGATAGCCTGTTTATAAAAACAACTTAAATTTACAGATAGTTTTTACTGCCAAAATTCTTAACATTGGCAGCTTGTTAGAACAAGATAAAAAGTTGGCAATGTTAACTCAAACCAATGGTTTTTACACGTTTATTTTTTTATAATGCTTTAGTTAAGTAGTTTTAGGAAAAACGGCAAACTCATGAAATAATCGAATGTTCAACTGGATAGCTGTAAAAATTTTAGTGAAGAATACTGCAAGTACTTAGACAAACTATGAACTCTTACTCAAAATCTAATTCATTGTTCTTTTTTAAATTGTCGTCTAAAAAGTTATAAAATAATGGTACTCATAAAAACAATGCAGACTTGCAGTGCTATTTTACAAATTCAAAATATATTACGTCAAACATAGGTCACAACGAGGTTCTAAGAAGTCATTTTCTTCTTATTGAAAGCTATGCAGTTTTTAGCACACGTATATGGTGGTTCTACTTTCTAGATGACTGGATCAATAAATCTGCATTTTTGTAATTACAAAAATGTACTTTTCAATATTTTCTATTTGACCTAAACAATAAATGAATCAAATAATCACCATTCAAATATTATATCTTTGATATTTCTTGTTAAAATAAGACAATCATAATTTGATACCCAAACTGTTGTAAGAACACACATTTAAGACCGAATTTTGTTATGCTTTTATTCATTTCAAAACTACGATAAAACCATTTCAATATATAAACAGCATAGTGTTAGGTATATTTTTGTTTTATGATCAAGAAGTAAGTTTATTGTACCATTTTGTTCCAAATACAATACATTGTTAGATTAGCGAAAACAAAAATAACTAACATCTAAAGTCTGAAACTTTGAAAATTTTGTACAAAAACTAAAGGTTATTAACGTTACGATAATCAAATCCGATTGACTGCTGACTTTATTCCTGCTGCTCAACATCTTCATCCTCAGTCGCATTGTCATCGTCGTCATCATTAGCCTCATCTAAACTTTCGTCACTGTCACTCTCCTCATGATCCTCATGATTCAAATGAGCGTTATCTTGCAAAAACTGCATAAACTCCGTATTTTTACAGCATTCCCAGTTTACATGCTCCGTGTTTTCTTCGTAGTTTCTTATCAACCTAACCTTTGGAATCCGGTTTTCCAAACGGACTTCAGCATCACGGGAAAACTTTTAAACAAAATATAAATGAAATCATGAATTTAACCGTATCCCTGTAGGTTTATAAGTAATTTGCTAAAACTTTTATATACCTGTGCACTAATGGACAACTGTAAATCCTTAAGATTTCTCATTTCCAAAAAAACTGAATCCACCACCACATCCGTTAGCTCAGCTTGGTTACAAGCACAGTACAGATGAAATGTTTCCAAACTCCGCAAATCCAACAAAGACTTGCCTTCACCATTTCCTGTTACATCTTGATCCCTAATTGTACTGCCATGTAGCCCAACCAAGTGCTCCAACAAAGGCCACTGTTCCCCAATCACCGAAATAGATCCCGGCCAGAGCACAATTTTCAATGTTTTCACATTGGGCATCCATTCCCCCAACTTTTTCAAACTATTTATTCCAAAGCCACAATTGATTTGCAAATACTCCAAATCTGGCAGCACTACTTGATCCATTTTCCCTCGAGACATTGCCTTCTCCACAATGTCACATCTAATGGGTCTTGTGTAAAAACGCTCCACATCGTAGCCATCTCTTAGTTCCTCTTGCTTTTCCAAGCAGTACAAGTCCCACTGAAGCACCTTCAACTTCGGTGTCCACTTCAGGAATCTCAGGTCTTTAACAACATTTCCCCACAGTCTTAGTTCCGTCAACTGGGTCAGTTGACACTTCCACGGGAACCTGCTTTGATGTAGGCAAAAGGGCCAGTCGTGAACTTGCAAAGTTTTCAAGGTACTTCCGTACAAGCTCACGAGCAACGGAAAGTAGCTGGAAATTAAAGCTGGTCCTGGTGCTCTACCCCTGACGATGAGATTCTGGAGAGATAACAACTTGACTTTAAGGGAATTCTGGGAAACGCCACCGCTTCCGGTACAGTTAACATTCAGGTTGGTCCCACTAGAATTTTCCACTGTCTTGGAGGAATCCAACCAAGAAGCGTTTTTCAGAGTGAGATTCTAAAGCAGTTTTAGAAAAATTTACTTAAATATTCAACATGACGCATTTTAATACTTAGAATTAGTGTCCAGATTACCTTCAGGTTTGGAAAATCCTCAAGTGTAAAATATTTACACTTGTCAATCTTCAAGGTCACCACACCGGAAAGGACTGGTGTCAATGGCAGGGGTCGTTCCAAAGAGGTACTAAGTTCAAAATCCCATTCTTTTCTTTCTTGAAACTCAACCTCATCAACTGTCAAAGTCTTCAAGTTTGGAAAAACACAGACTAGAAACTGTATTAAGTCCTCCCGACAATTCACACGGTCTTTGATGAAGGTAACGGTAACGTGGTCCAGAATCAGATGCTGAACGTGGACACCCACAAAGCTCCAGAAGAAGGCACCGTACTTAATGTCAATTGTGGTTCCCTTCAGTTTGTACTGCTGAAAGGGCTTCTCCTCAAATTTGTAGGCGCTCTGAAGGTTCCACATTAACTGGTTGAATGTAGCTACCATGTAGGGAGGCTGGTTAAGGGCACTCATTCCAGGATCCGGAGTCAACCTCAGAACTCCGGTTGTACGCCACCAGTGAAGGGACTCATCTCGCCAAACGGTACACACTTGGCGGATGGTTTTTAGAGTGTCCAAATTGGCAGTGGGTTGGAGGTACTGGAACACTTGCTTCAGAACCTGAAAACAGGTAAAGAATAACATAATTAATGAACACTTAATCCACTTAATTGTTAATTAAACTAGTTAATTACCACAGAGTTTAGCAGGGGATGTTCCTGCAGCAAGTTATTGTCACCCTTGCTAGGGGCCTGGGTATTCTCCTCCATCCTTAAAATTTGTTCGGGGCCAAAAAGGTCACTCCTCGCACAAGTAACTAACTTCTGTGATAAGTAATTAAAGAAACTAATTAAAAATTCATTGAATCAGGCAATCCAAAATTCAATCAATCATTCCGTAATCATTATAAGAATTACCTAAAGTTTTAAAAACTGAATGAAAAGTGGACAGTGACCAGTTCACAAGACTAGCTTAAAATGAATGGGAAATCAGCTGGACCTCAAAAGTAATTGGAAGTTGGATGAGCCCGAAGGGCGAAATCCGACTGTAATTGTACGAGTCATCGGAAGACCCGAGGGGTCATTCTGAGACAATCTACTTACTGAAGCTCCTCGTCAGGTAGCTGGAGGTGTGCCACACATTTAAAGCGGAAAAAACAAAAAGCTGCTGTCCGCTGTCCATATCCGTCCCGTTCCGTCCTCCGAGCCATCAGTCCTTCAAAGAGTTTCTTCGCAAAGCAAAGATAAATATATGGGTTGGGTTGGTGTGGGACATGACCCCTCGGGTCTTCCGATGACTCGTACAATTACAGTCGGATTTCGCCCTTCGGGCTCATCCAACTTCCAATTGTACTTCGTCATCTTCAGACCCTCTGGGTCATTCTGAGACAATCTACTTACTGAAGCAGTTCAAAGAGACACTTTGCGAAGAAATATTTTATTGGGAAATTAATAATATTTATTCAGTTGTTACATGGAGTTTGACACTGAGCTTAAGATAGTTTCTGAATATGTACATCGTGAATCAATTTTACATTTATAAAATTTAGCAAATACACTAGAGCTATTCATCCAACCTGCACTTGCAAAAATTACATCAACATTAACACCGGATTCATACGCTTTCGTAGTCGAAGCATGGCGAAAACTGTGACTCTTGTACAAATTTACATCAATACCTGCTTTTTGTAACAGATCTTTCAACCACCTACTTATGGTTTGTGAACTAACGGCCTTATAAGGACGATCGTATGAAATCAACAAATAGCGTTCATTCTTATCTCTTAACAATTTTGTCTTTGCTATGTACTGTTGTAATGCGTCCACAGGGCATAGCCGTTTATCCGGGGTATACTTAGGTAGCATAATATTTGGTTGCACCCGCCCCGGTTTTGAAGTCTTAACAGTATCGTCAATAAATATGTCTACACAACTGTTTGAAAATTTTACATTTACCAAAGCAATGCGTGAAATCGTTTGTACCCTTTGACCACTCAAAATCGCCAGTAATCCGCACACTTTCTTACTCAAAAATTGTAAACTTAGTTCACTATTCTCTCCCCAAGACCTGAACAAATTTAAAACATTGTCAGCATCCCAAATTGTATTATATCGCCGCACTGGCGGCCTTAAGTTGCTAACTCCTTTCATAAATCTAACAATAGTTGGATGCGAGCCTAACGAGTGTTCATTTACATTTGGCAATATTATTGACAAAGCAGATCTGATAGTATTCAATGAACTATATCCTAATCCCGAACTATAGAGTTCTGTCAAAAATCTTAGGACTAAATTTACATCAACATTTAAATAGTTAACATTTTGTAAGTTACAAAATTTCACCCATCTAACTAAATGACATTCATATTGTTTTTTGGTAGACTCTGAGCATGATGCCATTAGAATATCTAGTGTATCGTGATTATGTCCTTGTTCCGAGAACGCTTTCCGGATAATACTGCAACCATCAGCACGAGGTTCTTGAGAGGGTGTGGCTGGCTGGAATAAGGACATTTTAATAGCTTTTTATTTGGACCAAGATACATTATTTTTGATTTAGCCATTGATAAAAAGTATGGGTACCATGGTTGTGTACCCCATTTAGGAGCTACAACAATAACCTCCGAGTTTTCCTCCCTTATTTTTTGCAAAACCTTCCCAACAATAGCAAATGGAGGAAACGCGTAAAATCTATTATTCTCCCATTTAAATGAAAACGCATCCACAATAAAACATTTCGGGTCTGGTGTCCAGGAACAGTACTTTTCACACTGGTGGTTATTGTAAGAGGCAAACAGATCAACCTGAGGTTGTCCAAATGTTTTGCAGATTTGTTCAAAATAAATTGGATTCAGCATCCATTCTGAGAAATAATCATTATTTCTGGATAATGAGTCGGCAATAGTGTTATCTTTACTTTTTATGTATGTAGCATGAAGGGAATGCCCTTTTCTTTCACACCATTTCCAAATACGCTTTGCTATGACATGTAGCTCAGATGATTTACATCCTCCGTATTTATTAATATACAAAATAGCACTTTTATTGTCAATTTGAATTAAAATGGATTTCGGGGAATTGGATTTTACAAAGGTGTGAAGTGCATACTCGGCTGCTAACAATTCTAAGCAGTTAATATGCATTTTCCCTTCATCTGCAGTCCATTTTCCCTTGGCAGTTTTGCCATTACACACGGAACCCCAGGCTAATAATGAAGCATCTGAGGCCAAAATGATATCATAAGCACTAGATTTAATGGAGCATGCTTTATCTGCATTTTTAACCCACCATTGTACATCGGATCTAGCTTCATCTGATAAGCACATATAGGCTGAATAATCTGCCCCATGGATAAATAAAGCCCGAGACTTTTCGGTTTCTAATTGCCTTGTGTATAAAGGAGCGTTTTCGACACCCGGGCATGCGGAAACAAGAGTTCCAATATATTCTGCCAATTCCCTAATTGTGTAAAAATTTGGCTGTAAAAACTTCATACTTAAGTCTCTAATTTTGTCAATTTTACTAGTTGGTAACATAATTTTCATGTTTACTGTATTAAATACCAAGCCAAGATATTCCATTGTTTGGCTGGGGGTAAGAATAGATTTTTCAGAAATCAAGAAACCTAGTTTCTTTAAAAGATCTAAAGTTTTATTTCTGTTCATTATACATTCCTCGTAAGTTTCTCCCAACAATAAAAGATCGTCAAGGTAAATCACTGAAAGGTAACCGGTTTCTCTTAAAGGCTTAACAACTTCTTTCATTAATTTGGTGAACACCATAGGCGCGATAGACAAACCAAAGGGAAGGCATTGATATTCACATATTGATGTGGTTTTACCCCATCGAAATCTTAAATATTTTTTGGAGTTTTCTCCAATTGCCACTAAGTGATAAGCATCTTTTAAATCTATTTTCACCATAAACATATTTCTCTGCAGCATACACCTAACTGTTCTCCAATCCTCCATTTTGAAGTGATCACACTTAATAAATTCATTTAATCTTTTCAGATTAATAACAAGCCTGTGTTTACCGTTCTGTTTTGGAACCGGAAAAACGGGTGAAATAAACTGGCCTACTTCATTCTCTACTTTTACAATAGCGCCAATATCAAGTAAATTCTGAACTAAATTTGAGACAACAGTTTCATCACCAGCATTAAGTTTCGGGTTTTCTTGTATAGATTTTTGAATAGGTGTACTTATAAATGAAATCTCATACCCACGCACAGTACTCAGTATCACGGAGTTTTTTGTTGTAGCTTCCCAATTAATAACATATTTCTGTAAATTGCAAGCATATCTCACGTTTGTATTATCTAGTTCATCCGTTGTCGGTTGTAAGGAAGACGACGGTTCTGTTGTTGGAACCTGGGTCTCAAGCTCTGATGTTGATGCCCACCGCGGAATTTCTGGAACGTCATTGGCGGTGGGCGTGGGGAGTTTAAATAATTTGCTCTATTTCCAGACGGTCTGTAAGGATGGAACCTCATGGGGGTTGATTGAGTCCGCAGGATCGAAGAGGTGGCCTTTACTTCCTTCATGCTTTGTTCCAAATTGTCCCCAAACAGATACTTTGACACTGGAATTCGTGCAGAGCAGATGGCCGCAAATTCTGGTTTTACCAGAGGTCTAATATTTGCCCTCCGACGTTGGTTAATTTCCTGGATGGCCAGTGATGTGCACTTCGCTGAGTCCAGTAACGGTTCCAGTAATTGAGGAAGTGACTCTTTACCACAAGTGGAGAATACCCCATCCATTGCACGTGCCAGCGCGATTTGAGCCTTTACCAAGTTTTGTTGTAAGCTTTGTAACTTGACATCCCCACCTTAGCGAACTTGACAATTCTGTCATTGTTGAATTTTGAGTGTCTACAAAGGCCTTCAGAGTTGCACTCTGGGCTGCAAGCATTGGAATAAGTTGCTCCATTGCTGATGCTGGATATTGGATGAAAACAGACTTTTAAAATGTCATCGTGCTTAGAATATATAGTTGAAATATAATGGAGTTCTGGTTATCAACTAACCATTCATTGTAGGAGCGCCTGCTTCATTGGGAAGTAAGTTTTCATTTGGCATTTTCTGTTAGAGAAAGAAAATTATAATCAATTTTGGAATCAGACCTCGTCAGTTCCATTAATATTTTGGGGCTACGCCCCATCAAAATCCTCATTAAACAGAATTATTGGGTCAGACATCGTCAGCCCAGGCCGGTTAGAATGAAAGGGACCACGTCCTCAATCTCGGTCTATCTTTTATTAATAAATTTGGAATTTATTTTAAAATTGGGTCAGACCACGTCAGCCCAGACCGTTTATCATGAAAGGGACCACGTCCTCAATCTCGGTCAATCAATAGATAATTGAATCATTCGGGTCATATGATTTTACTAGTCAGGTTGAACTTTTTATTGCTGTTATTACCGTTTCTGCTTCTTTTAAAAACAAAACTGACCAACCCATTTATTGCAAAAATTTATAATTCATTGAAACTTACCGAGATTGGACCACGGGAGGACGAAACACTGTTAAATTGGACCGGATACAGCTCGATTCAAATTACTGTGTAAACAGCACCTCCTGCCACAAGAAGAAGACTGATGGCTCGGAGGACGGAACGGGACGGATATGGACAGCGGACAGCAGCTTTTTGTTTTTTCCGCTTTAAATGTGTGGCACACCTCCAGCTACCTGACGAGGAGCTTCAGTAAGTAGATTGTCTCAGAATGACCCAGAGGGTCTGAAGATGACGAAGTACAATCCTAATTCTTGGGACCACAGTACCCAGCGCCAGCGCTTCTGAAAGATCTCCGTTTTTAGCTCCGTCCGGCTGTAGCTGTCCACTAGTCCCGTTAGCAACGCGGAGATTGAGCTGCGCAAAAACGCTTCCTTTTTTTAGAGACGCAGACGCTAAAAAATGAGAAGATTTGGGCTTGGCCCAAGTTCGTGCTTTTCCCATAAGCCAACACAGGCTTTTTGAGCAGTCCGGATAGGATGCTGAACTCTACAAAAAGCTTCCTTTTATCTTTTAAAGCTAGCAGCCAAGCCTGCCTTGTCTGCATTCTTTAGGGAAGGGACCATGACATGGACACTGGACAGTCCAGTCCAGTCTTTTGGATTTTTAGTGGTCAACCAGAAACGGGAGTTGGACAGTGGACAAGTTAGCATTTTTTCCGGGTACTTGAAGATATATACACCGAGTCCAAATTGAAGGATTCATTCTCGGGATACATCGAGGGATTTTGGTGACCTTTGACTCGGAATGGGAAAGAAGGTTATAGGCAGGAGGACCAAGTACGTTAGGTTTAAGATTTAAAGGTTTACGTAATTATCTACTAATGCAGCTTTAATGATATAAATATTATGCTGTTGTTTCTTTGCACGATTACACGTTTGTGTGGTTCAAACATATTTATTGAAAATGGCCATTAGGTTCAAGTGCAACACAAAACATAAAATAATGCTTAAAAAATAATTATCTTTTTACTATATATTTCTATTTCTTTTCTTAGTCATATTACTTCCTTATTGTCTATTGACATCACAAAGATATACTAAACCATTCCAAACTTTTTAAAAATTCCTTGGCTTTTCAAATAGCCCAAATCTTTCCTTAATGTTTCCATACTCTCCGGAAAATCTTGTCCATAATTTGGAATCCACCTGGAAACCTTCTCGTTGACAAAGTACCCTTGAGGATTTTTCAAATAGCCCGTTACCAAACCAATGCCATCCGCTAAATAATAACTAACCAATTTCTGATCCCGAAACATGTTCCCAAACCCAACAGCATCCTTCTCCTTTTCAATCTTTTCCGTAAATTCCTTCCACTCCAAAATGTCCACTTGTTTGTCCAGCACATCTTTAGCGACCTGCACAAACTCCTGCTCCAACTGAGGATGACTTTGACCCAAATTGAATATTTCATTGGGCACATTATCATTCATAAACAGTTTTAAGCTCATTGACCCAACCGGTTTACCAGGACATTTTCTGGGGGCAATTTGGAAACCCTCCACAAGTTGGAGTCTTCCGTTAAAATACCACCTTGTTGCTGGATCACCGTAAAATAGAACCTAATCAATTTCTCAAATCTCCCCTGAATTCCCAATCTGGTGCAAAATCCCTGTGGATCAATCATTTCCCCAAAATCCGGTTTCCATCCAAGTTGCTGCATTGTGTCTAAAATGTACAAATACAGCAGTCTTTCCGTTTCCCTATGAAGCTTCCAGTCTTCTTCCGGTGTAGGCTTAAACTTGCCCAAATCTTCAAAAATGGGTTGAATATTCACAGGATTCTCTACCGAACTTGTAAAAGGAGCTGGAATAACTTTCCAGGTTTCCTCCCACGCGTCTGGAACCAGACTGGACTGCTGTTCCAAAACAGACTCGATTGTTCTGACGCTCGTTTCAATCATTTCCACGTCTTGAATGAGTGCCACCGGAGTAAAATCTGAGGTGGTTATAAATACCATGCATTTTTCCTCTTGCCACCAACAGTGCATGTAAACCCATTCAAGAGCATTGTCCTTGTCAGCCTGTTGCACTTCCGGAAATAAAGTTAGCTGACCTATGCGAACAGGTACCCTTAACTTGGTTTCGTCGTAATTGAATCGGGTTAAAATTAGAACTTGGAAAGCAGCGTCAATTAGAATGGGATGCAAAAGATACTTTTTATAATCCGAGGGAAGGGCAACTTGAACCACAATTTCGTCTGTTGGCTTTTTACAGTTGGGTTGATTTACAGCCCAGTATTTTCTAATGCTTTTAAAACTTTCACCGAATTTTAAGCCTTGGGTGTCAACTGTCTTATAAAATGTATCTGGGGATGAAACCTGAACGGTGGACATGATTTCCTGAATTCGGTCCAGGTTGAAATAGTTCATTACTTCTTTTGTACTAGCCACGGGTGTGTAGTTGGACTGGGCGTGAAGCACCCATTTCCCGGAAGTTTTGCCTAAATTATTTTGGTGGTAGACTTTTACGGAAAAGCCATGATTATCAGTGGAAGTCCCGGTTTCGGGTAAGCTGACGATAACTTGCATTCGGCAGTTTTGACCCTCTTTGAGTTCCAGTGGGGCTTCGATTTTCATGTTTTCTAAGCGCATGGCTCGAGTGGGTGTGTCTAGAGATTCGGTAAGACCATTGGCAACGCAGTAACCGGCGGATAAGCACATTTCTGTGTAACCTGCACCGGGAAACACGACCCGGTTGCCAATACAGTGGTCTTTTAGATAGGGAACGGATTTTAGGATAAGATCATTTTGGAATATGTTAAGGGAAGACGCGTTTTTCAGGGGGCAACCCACCAGAGGGTGAATAATCGGTGTTTGGTCTACCGTGCAATTCACCCAGAAGGATTTCCTGTGGAAGGGGTGGAATGGCAGGGAGACCTTTTTGCGGATGTAGGGTTCATCATAGCCTTTCCAATTTACCTGGTAGCCCAGAAGGTAGAGCTTGCCAAGGCTTGTTAGGATGGTTTCCCAGTCGTTGGTACCTCTGCGCAGAGATGGGAAGCAGTTCAGAAGAGTACCTTCATTGTTGGACATTACAAAGCTGGAGAGAACTGGTTGGGGACCCACTTCAATGAAGTCTTGGACACCGAAATCCCGAAGCAAAGCGCAGGCGTCAATGAAGGAGACTTTTTCTCTGGTGTGACGTACCCAGTAGTCAGCATTAAGTTCTGAACTATCATCAATCAGTCTTCCTTCCATTCCAGAAATGTACTGAATGTTTGCATTTGCTGGTTTATATTTTATGGACTGGGCCACTTTCCTGTAGCTTTCGAGCATGGGGTCCATGTGCCGAGAGTGGAATGCGTGGGTAGCCTCCAGAATAATGGCCTTTGTACCCTGTCCCTTTAAATAAGCCAGGAATGTCTCTACCGTTTTGGTATCCCCGGCAACCACAGTTTGCTCTGGATTATTAACAGCAGCAAAATCCAAATCAATTTTGGCAGCTTTCATCCATTTCTCCACTTCCGGTTTGCTAGCCTTAATAACCAACATGCTTCCTCGTGGAAGATTGTCAATCAAGCGACTTCTCTCTGCCACCAACTTGAGCGCATCCTTAAAGCTTAAAACCCCAGCAGCCACTGCAGCACAAAATTCTCCAAGACTGTGGCCCAGAACATAATCCGGTTTGATGCCCCAACTTTCCCATAATTTCAACAGACAGTACTCCACGCAGAAAATACTTGTTTGGCTGTAAATAGTTCTACTCAGCTCTTTAGAGTTGGGTTCAGCTTCCCATAGTACTTCACAAATTGAAAGATTGTACATTTCCTTCAGTGTTTTATAGCAAGCATCAAAATTTATTCTGAAAATTGGGTTGGTTTCATAAAGCGTTTTTGCCATGCCCTGATACTGTGAGCCTTGACCCGTAAAAAGAAAGCAGATTTGCGAATTATTGCCTTCTTTGACTTCTCCCTGCAAATATTTCTTTTCCTTTAGTATCTTAGCAGCATCTTGATAATCGCTTGCCACCAGAAAAGTTCGGTGAGGAAAACTTGCTCTTCCCACGTTAGCCGAGTATGCCACATTGGCAAAATCATTGCCCCCTTTCTCAGCCTTATCTAAAAACCGGTTTTGGTATTCATTTAGAAGCTCTTCAAGTGCTTCACTGGTTTTTCCTGAAATGGTCATTAGGTGAGTGGGTCGCTCCAGCCCAATGTTAAATTTAGGAAGTTCATACTCCGGAGCTTCTTCGATGATAACATGACCATCCGTTCCGGTTATGCCGAAAGAACTTACTCCACAAAGTCGCGGTTTTCCTTGGTTCTTTGGCCAGGGTATATTTTCCAAGGGAATCATAGCAGGAATGGAGTCCAGGAAGATTTCGGGGTTCAGTGTCTCCATATTTTTGTGCTTGGGAATGAGTTCATGTTGCAATGCCAAAACTGCTTTCATAATACCAGTAATTCCAGAACATGACTCAGTATGCCCCACATTTGTCTTTACTGAGCCAATGACCAACGGCTCTTTTCTGTTTGGCGAGTAGTACGCCTTAGAAATGGCGGAGACTTCCATGGGGTCCCCCACTTGAGTGCCTGTTCCGTGAGTTTCCACAAAGCTTACTTGCTCTGGGGAAACGCCAGCATCTTTCAAAGCCAACTTCATAGCCAGTGCTTCGCAGTGCACCGTCGGTGTTCCTAAGCTTCTGCTTAGGCCTTCTTGTGACACTGCAGAGCCCCGGATAAGTGCCCAAATATGATCTCCATCCCGTAGGGCATTACTTAAACGCTTGAGCACCAGCACCCCACATCCTTCCGCTCGGCCAAATCCATTTGCGTTCGCATCAAAAGTTTTGCATCTTCCATTTGGCGAAATTACGTACTCCATCATATCGCTGGTAAATGGATGCAAAAGAAGATTAACGCCACCAGCCATTGCCAAGTTGGTTTCCCCGCATCTTAGACTTTTAACTGCCAAGTCTAACGCCACAATGGCAGAACTGCATCCACTTTCCGTGGCAATGCTTGGTCCAGTTAGTCCCAAGAGAAACGACAGTCTTGCCGCTGCTGCTCCAATGCTATTTCCCATGTAAGTTCTGAAAAAGTCTCTTTCCGTTGAGCTAGCCACAATGTCCTTGTAGTCGTTCATCCAACTTCCGGTGAAAATTCCCGTGTGAGTGTCATACAAGCTCAGTGGATCAATCCCCGCATCTTCCAACGACTCCCACATGACCTCATGAAGCAACCTCGCCTGAGGATCCATGTAAGCCGCTTCTTTTGGGCTGACCCCAAAAAATCTGGCATCAAACTCATCAACTCTGGTTTTAAGAAATCCTGCATGGGATTTTCTATCTTGTTGAGTTCCCCGAATGGAGTGTTCCTTTGTCCAGCGAAATGCTGGGGGCTCACGAATTCCTTCCTCGCCGGCATAAAGCAAGTTCCAGAATTCCTCTACAGAGTTAGCTCCAGGATAGCGACAACTCATTCCCACAATGGCAATTGGCTCATTTCTTTGGTTAGTCCAAGGTTGAACTGGGGGTTCCATCAACATGGGTTGTAAAACCTGAGCATGAAGTTCCCTCCATTTGCGCAAAATACTCTATAATACGAAACCATATTTGAGTACATCGATTTAATAACAAATTGTGTAAAAATTTCAAAAATAAGATTTTTATACTTTCTCAAGTAGCCCCATGTCCCCTTTCTCAATCAGCTTGATTTGATCCGATATGCTTTCTCCAGTCATTTTGGTAGCAAAATTGATGATTTTCATTCCGCTTGTAGGGATTTGAGAACTGTACAAATACACGTTTGTAATTTAATGTAATTTAGTTACAGTTGTCATGATAAAGTGATTTGTGCAAGAACTTGTCTTACCCAAATAACTTTCCGTTAGAAATAGCAAACGTTGCTAGGATCTCGTCATTCGGGAAACTCATTCCCTTCAAAACAGTGGTTTGATTCAGTAACCAGGTAATAAAGTAGTCATCCGGAATTTCTTTTGTTAAAGAGAAACCGTTTAGTGAGTATTTTGAAATTGTGATTATAGAAGTAACATTCTATGACCAATAACCCTTAAATTAAAATTCTCGACATTCAAAGTTTTTGCAGGACTAACTGTCGCCAAACTGTTTACAATACTCTAATATTGATTACCTTTTGTGTCAACGCTTTGTAAGAATCGAACCCAAGCTTGTTTCGATGGTGTTAGCATGAAAACATTGGAATCCAATTGTTCATGATTTGAGTTAATTCTGAAATGAGAGCTGCTGCCACCCTCAAACAACATATCCGCATTTTCTAAAAACTACAGAAAAGTGAATTTTAAAACATGTATACTTATAACGCATAATATTATAAAGTTTTAAGGTTGTAAGCTAGTATTAATTACCATTGAGTTGGCTGGCACGTACACGCACGTGCGAAATGGTACAAGCGCCAAGCAGTATGCTTTTGCTAGAGTTTCCTTTGTTGCATCAGACAACTTAGCCTTTCCGGTGACTTCCTCCAAAAGAAGAACCATATCAAATGCATTCCGTAACGCGCCGCTATATAAAACATGCAATTTATAAGCATGGTAAGCTAACAACTAAAATTTCTAGGACAACTTTAATTCTGAAGCCAAAGTACAAGAGTAAAAAAATAACGTATAGCTTTGTATATTGTAAAATATTAATTACCGATTTTCGTCCGAAACGTCCATAGACGTAATCACAACAACCTTTCTGGTTGTTCCGGTGTTTTGTATGGACTTTGCCAGTATCATGGCGTTCAATACGACTTGGTCGTTTACCGCACTTGTTACCCATGCTTCACAAGAAGCTAGAAAGTAAAGCGTAGTTGAATGAAATGATTTTAGTTCAAAATTTCAAAATCGTAGAAAAAATTACTTACCCATTTTTAAACTGTCCTGCCAAAGGTAGCAATTTGTTTTGATTTTAAAAAAACTTTTTATTTCAGATCAGCTAGAAATTTTGCAGACAACCAGATAAAATACCATTTGCGGGAGGACTGAATTTATAAAATAGGACATGGTTTGCAAAGTTTTAGCAAATTATTAAAATCCCGGAAAATTTAATGGTAAAAACGTGTAACCCTGAAACAATGAAACTAAAATAATTCTATTCCTGATAAATATCCATCGGTGTAATCAGTAATCAGTGTAATGTTTCACACGACTCGACAAGTACATGCTTATTAATTTTATCGAAATAGTGAATGATGTTCACGCGTAATTGAATATATGAATATGAAACATATTGTGTAACATGTGTTACTATGCTTCATTTTTTGCATTTGTTTCAATTTATAGAGTGGATTCCCAAGTAAAATTTGATTTCCTCTTTTACTAGATACTTATATAATGAGTAAGTAGCATCGATAATTATCTTTGATATTTCTGGTTAAAAACTAGAATTTGTAATGAGCCATAATGATATGTTCTAGTAACATTCTCAGTTGCGGATACGTTTGGAGTGGTAACTTTTATTAAGTATCGCTAAGATACTTGATAATATTGTGCTCCGGCCGTCCGCCCGTACGGGTTTTTTAACACCAATGGCTGGACCGATCACAACCAAACTTGGTATACAGATAGTACATGACCTCAGCCACAACCCTTTTGAATTTCAGGTCAATAGGTCAACTCTAGGTCAGAGGTCACAGCAATTTCACAACTTTTCATAATAGAACCTATAGCATGCGGCACATGATTTTAGGTCCGTTTTTAACCAGCATTACGAATTTATAACCAGATTGTAACAATTCGTGCGTTAAGGCCCTGATTCAGGACCTTAACTGCCAGATATAGCAGTTTTACAGCGTATTTGCTGTGCGACACGTAATTTAACAACCAAACTTGGTATACAGACACAATAGCACCTCAGTCACAACCCTATTGAACTTGAGGTCAATAAGTCAACTCTAGGTCAGAGGTCACAGCGATTTCAAAACAATTCATAATAAAACCTATAGCATGCGACACATGATTTTAGGTCAGTTTTTGACCAGCATTACGAATTCACAACCAGTTTGTTAAAATTCGTGCATTAAGGCCCTGATTCAGGACCTTAACTGCCAGATACAGCAGTTTTACAGCGTACATGCTGTGCGACACATAATTTTACAGTCAAACTTGGTGTACAGACACAATAGCACCTCAGCCACAACCCTATTGAACTTGAGGTCAATTTGCGATACTTAACTATGTGCATGCTTTTGCAATTTATTATTTCTAATAAACTCTTTCATTAGATCATTACATCACAAAATAGACAAGATTTACGAAAGGTTCCCAACTTTGATATAGATTAGGCCAAATACCTGGAAAATTAGCATATGGCATGCAAAATGACGTTTTAACGAACACGATTTACTTGATAAAAACTTTATGGTATTTCATACTTCCCAAAATGTGAAATGTGAAATATATACAAGCAAACTTCAGAGTGACGTATGAAACTGTCGTTCTGGAATTTTTAGACATTGTTTGCGCTTGCAAACAACTTTGCTATAATTATTTTAATTAGATGCGCCTATAGACATGATCCTAGGAAAATATACACTATCTTTCATTCATTTTATTGGTGTATTTATATGACCTAGAGCAGCTTTTATTGTTTTTTCTATAAACCCATGCATTACTGTTGTTATTAGCTTCCGGTAGTTTTAGATACCTGATAAATATCATCTAGCATTCGCTAATGCACCCCCACGCAACAAGAGACTCTGACAAATGCTATGCAATTTAGTCGATGCATGTAAATTTATAATGTCATTGCTTTAAATGTGCATTTGTTCGTTTATGCTGCAATGCACCCAACAAAGTTACAAATTTCATGTTTGTCACTAAATATCATTAAAGTAGTAAGTTTCAATAATTATTTAATAGCATAATATGTAGCAAAAACAACGTATTTTAATTAAAGAATATATAAAGATCCATTTAAACTCTTTTTTTAAGATTTCATCAAAAGCGCTAAATCATTTATTTCATCTCCAATATTTGAAACCAGCATCTCCGCTCGTTCTCTGGACATCAAACTTTTCTCCACAGAAACTTGTACTGAAACTTCCTGATCGTGACTAACCACAGCAAACATAATACCTGCAACAAGTGAGTAATTAGCAGGCAATCAATTTATCAGTACATTTATATGTAAAATGGCTTATATGTAATGATACTCAAATATTTACAAACTGCACAATACCTGCGTCTCCCTCTGTTGCACCAACAGCAGCGTAAAGATGAATACACTCCCTATTGCGCCAAGCCAAAGATTTTGGTACACCGGCAAAGTTGGTCAGCACTAAACAAAAATTAAGACAAATTCAAACATTGCGAACTTAAAAAGACTTAAGGTATAATTTACTGTATGCATTTTACATACTGACAGGAAACAGTGTTTGTTTAGGCAGCCGCTTTGACACACTATGCAAATGACAACCAATCATAGAAACCGAAAAGAAAAATCCCAAAGGTATTCCAGATTTTCGTAATCTAACCAGCGTTTCATGTACAGTTTTAAGTCGCTGAATAGGTTGACTGTCAAAATCCGTCAATGGCAAATCCAGAGAAACTGCAGTTACATGATTGGATAGTCCTGGAGGTCGAGCAAAACCCGGAACTGGTAGAACGCTACAACAGCACACAGATTTCATTCCAGCTTTCTCTTTCTTTGTCTGCATACTCGTTATGTCCTTGCTCAACGCTGATGAAATAGCTGATAGCAAAACACTTGTAAAGCTGACATCATACGCGTTCTTTATATCCTTTATTAACTGTATGGATATAGGCTCTGTGCTAGCATAAAGTTGATACCAGTCCTTTTTAGAATCCGGTACTTTGTAAGGGCTACTTCGAAATAAGTGGGACAGTGCGTAAGGTACACCGACCAGCATGTTTACTGGCAAAGTTACCAGATGCCAAACACTTTCCAAAATTGAAAGTTTGGGCACGCTGTCCACAGGGTCATAAACCTTGACATTTTCTGTTGGAAAAAGACATTCCGTAATTGCATTTCTTACAGCTAGTCCATCAGCTAGGCAATGATGCCATTTTAAAATAACCACACAATGAGCCAGTTTCTCTGTGTTATTTGGTTCTTCATAGTTTTCTATCAAGTGAAATTGCCAAGGGCTTCGGTTCATGGGTAGTTTGGTATTTAGCAGAATTTCCATGTACTCCTTAACTTGACTTGAGTTAACCGGTGAATCTCCCTTGGCAAGTAAATGAACGTGATTATTGATACAAAATGTTTCTTGGACACTTTTCCAGAAATAAAAGCCCATCCATTTGACAGGATGCTGTTGAAACTTTTTAAATTTTCCCGACTCATGAAACAGGGTTTCTTGAACAGTTTCTTTAAGTTCCTTAAGGGTTAGTTGTCCGCGTATAATCAACGTTACAACCAAATTGCTTCGAGGTAAAGACTCACTGAAAAAGTCACTGGCGGAAAAAGAGCTTTGACCATCGATTATGCTATCCAAATCTGGTCGACAAACTTTTGATAGAAAGATTACATATATTCTGTAAATGTAAACTGGTATACTAAGTACACAAAATATTACAAGAAATATTAAAAACAAACAGCCAAGAAGCAGACAAAATTTGTCAATTAGATACAACTTTATAAATAAAGCCATTTTTATTGTTTTAAAAGGAAATACTGAATAATCGTCCATGTACCTTCAAAATTTAGGTTGTTTGGACAAATGCTCTGGATAATTTTAAGTCAGAAGATTTGCTGCATTATTTGGAACTGACTAAATGTTTTGTTTGATGTGTGGCAACTGTGTTACAAGTAAAGTTTCAATAGTAGATTAGTTATTATGTATTACAAAATTTACAATTGGTTAAAACGTATTGAGTACATATTGTATATTGAATAGGAAATGGTTCATCTACCTCGATATGCATAATTATATTGTAGAGCAGAAAATCCAGCAAATTATTTGACCAGTTTCTTCTGACGTTGTTCAGCACCACTGTAATTATTAGAAATTTTTAAGATGTTGACTTCATTAATAATTGCATAATTTAATGATAGCTGAAATTCCCTGGAAAATTTTTAGACTGACTTTGCAAAATACAAATGCGGAATTAGATACACTAGTAAACTATGTTATGCAAGAAAATATTGTGGTTTCCCAAAATGCTTATTAAAAGGTCAGACAGTGTTCGCGTCGGTGTAAAATATTAAACGCTTAGATAAGATTAGTACAATTATTTTCTTCAGTGGCAATCACAGACTAGTGCAATCAAAATGAAAACATGGATTGTGAATTGGTGTACAAA
The DNA here is from genome assembly GCA_029691765.1 of Entomobrya proxima. NCBI lineage: Eukaryota > Metazoa > Arthropoda > Collembola > Entomobryomorpha > Entomobryidae > Entomobrya > Entomobrya proxima. Next base: position 40,547,550 of record CM056172.1, read on the forward strand.
GCACAGGATGCCCAGGAAATTGTGGTTACCTAATGTTTTAGAAGTTTCAGGGCTGTAATTTAGAAAATCCAGGAAGCCCTAAATGAATGAAAATTCATCTTAAATTGTTCTAAAAGTTCATAAAATTTTCCATATTCAGCAATATGTCAGATATAAATCAACGTTATGGGAATATCACCGCTGACCGCACATTTCAAATTTTTATTACGCTTATTAAAAATCACTTGACTTTTACTTATCAATTATGTAGATATAAAGTTATAAATGTTATGGTAATGATGTAAATTGACGAATGATTCCTGGTGCCATTCTGTGATTAGGACAAATGCGTTTCGCTTTTTTATATCTGCGATTGGATGGAAAATACTAAAATACATTTACGTAATGAACCAAGTTCTAAGTTCTAATAAAGTTCATAAGCAGAACAATACATTTCAATCTAAAAATTTCAATGTTCAAACATATTTTCCCTGAAAACTGTAATAATATTTCTTTATGCATTTGCTGAGTAAAACTGTTGTTACTATGACTGTTTACCAGAAACAAGACAAGTTTGATAAAAACGATTAGTAATTGCAAAAATATAGTTTTATATACATGTTTATCATAATAGCGGTTTCAAAGAAACAGCAGTAATTACTAACCTTCTTATCTTGGGAATCAAGCCTTGTAATATTTATCATAATGAGCTTCTCATCGCTTTTATTTTATTGATGTTTCTAAATGCCGGATAAAGTGGGAAAAAGTGTAGCATACAAAACCCCACCACTTTTTACTTTTTTCTCCTTAGTGTACCCTGTTTATGGTCCATAACTTGTTGGCTGATGTGAACATATTAGCACGATAAGATAATCTTCGACCTAGATAGTTTCACACGGATTCATTTCTTTGTTTAAATGCGATGCAACAAAGTAATGCGCATGCGCAACGTGAAATCGTGCTGATCACCAACAAGAAGTTTGCATTTTGCAAAATCAGTCACGTATATTTTCAGGTATTTTTAGTTGTGTGTAAACAAATGCCCAATGAATTAAAGAAGCATTATAAGCAATTTTTTGTACTTTGTAGATGAGTTACTAACCATATTTTCTTCACCGGTTCCTTTCATATCTTCATAGGACAATTTTCGACGGAAACCTATAATGTGGTTATAATATTGCTTCGGGGCTTTGAGTCACTACAAAAGTCTAGCGGAAAATAAACTTTGACCATCAACAAATCAGGTCGACAAACTGTTGACAAAATCATTGCCAATCCACGATAAATGTAAACTGGAAAGCTAATCACGCAAAATGTTACCAGAAATATAAGAAAGACACAGCCTAAAAGGAGACAAAATTTGTCAACTATAAAATTTGTTATTAAAGACAAAGCCATTATGATTGGCTTGTAATTGTTAGCCAAGATCTGCCTAACTCAGGCAAGTGTTTGGTACAAAGACGCTCCTTCTACTATTTGCTGTGTACAAGCAAATTGGCACATGCCCGTTCCGTCGATATTCATCAAAATTTTAAAAAAGACAGAAAATCCAACATGCTGAGTGAGCCATTTATCCTGGCGTTGATATATAACACTTAATTAGAAATCTTACCAATTTAGTTTTTCCTTATAAATCACAACATACAAAGATGCTATCGATTCCAGGTTTCTCTTTAAACCGTAACGACAACAAGTACAAACTATTTTTGAGGGGTGAAATAACTAGGAAGCTTTTCCGTGTTTGATAAAAATCTTGCATAATTTAAGAAAATTTTCCTGTCAATCAACGTAGCATCACGCTTAAAAAGCAAATTAATATCTTGGAGATGAATTAAGAAATTGCTAAACTAGACATAGTAGATGGTCAGTTTTAGCATTTGGATGCATCCTTTATGTTTATATTTCCTTAATATTTTTAGATTAAACCATTTTTGCGTTTATAACTATATATTTGTTCAAAGTTGGTCCGGCAACACAAATTAATAAATTTTAAAAGCAAATAAACTAATGTGCTTGCGTAAACAAACAAATAATGTGCTTCAGTGAATTCGTATAAACACTAACTGCGTTGGTTTATATGAAAAAGCAATGCATTTCACTTATCTTTTCTAAATTAAGTAATTAGTTTTGGCACGGAGGCTAAAACAGTAGGCTTTCAGGCGTAACAAGATTAGAGATTAAAAAAAATTATGCACTCACGCACGTGCCCGACGACCTATTTATATCTATTATTATATTCTCTAACGTATCTAAATAATTCATTCCAAACAACTGAACTGACTGACATGTGGGTTAAGATATGGAAACAGTTCAAACTTTCAACACTTAGTTTATAAATATTATGAATTTGTATGCACACTAACTGCCCTGGTTTCAGAGAAAAATCTTACATTCCAGTTGTTACTTTTAACTTTTCAAATGCACAATATTTGGTAATGTCCGAAAAAATAAAATTGGGACAGTATGGCATTGTGAATGTTGATCAAAGCTGAGAAATGCCAAACGCTTATAAAATTCTCATATTTCTTAGTATTTTCCTGCTGCAAAAAGATGCTTTTGCTTGATAACGTCTTTGTACCTGCTTGAGCGAACAAGAAACGCCAAAAAATTGCACATGATGCAGTGCAATTAGTTGTTAGCTATAATTTCATTTCTCGTTATGAAAAAAAACATGTCTTTAATTATCTTTCTGGATGTCTTTAATTACGAAGCGAAAAATCAACAGTTTCGGTTAGCTGAGTTTATGTCTTTATGCTTTAAATTATGGCTTGATAAACTCAGCAAATCCTGACATTAACATGTTTCCCTGAAGAGAAGTGTACCTCACCATAAAGATTAACTGGATAACATTTTTTAAATAAAACTGTCTCCAAAATGGTGTAAGAATTCATTGTTGCTATTAGCAACTAGCTAATTAATTGGTGTATGAATAAATAAGTCTGGATTTAAAAATATACACTTATGCAACAAAAATATTAAGCAATAGTTCATTTTATTCAGGCAATATTTTGTTGCCATTTTTCTCTGAAGTTTTCACCAACAAGGCCAGTTCATTTATTTCCTCGCTTATATTTGCAACAAGCAATTCCGCACGTTCTCTGGACATTAAGCTTTTCTCCACGCAAACTTGTACCGAGACTTCTTGGTCGTGGCTCATCACAGAAAACATTAAGCCTGAAAAAAGTAACGAGATATTCATTCATGGAATTTGGAAAAGTGATATAACTATATATTAATTTTGTACAAGCATTAAATAGCATAGTACCTGCATTTCCTTCTGTAGCTCCCACAGCAATGTTAACATGAATGCATTCTCGGTTGCGCCACCCTAATGTCTTAGGTACACCGGCAACGTTAGTGAGCACTAGAGTATAAAACATAATTATTGCTTTACAAACAAAACCATAAACGTATATTTGTAATTATGGTTGACTAATGTGCAATTTTGAACCGGAATAAAATGACTAAATTGACAGCATGAGAAACCGGAAATGCACAAGCTTTTTTATTCAAGTTTCTAATATATTCCTAACACACTAAAAAATTGTTGTAATTTATTTGACTTACTTATTGGGAACAATGTTTGCTTAGGTAACAGTTTCGACACTGCACGCAAATGACAGCCAACCATCGACACTGAAAAGAAAAATCCCAGTGGTATTCCCGATTGTTTAAGTTTTGTCAATGTGTCATTAACAATGTGAAGACGCTGAATAGGCTGGTCAGCAAAATCAGCCAACGGTAAATCCAATGCCACTGCAGTTGCATGATTTGTTAACCCTGCAGGTCGACCAAGACCCGGAACTGGTAAAACGCTTCCACAGCACACAGACTTCAGATTTGCTTTCTCTTTTTCTTCTTTCACGCTTTGTATGTCTTTAGTGAGTGCAGAGGAAATTGCAGTCAGCAATACACTCGTAAAACTAACCTTAAACTCGTTTTTAATGCCTTTTATTAGCTGAATGGGTATCGGTTTTGTAGTGGTATAGAGTTGATACCATTCCTTTTTAGAATCTGGTACTTTGTAAGGACTACTGCGAAATAAGTGCGAAAGAGCGTAGGGTACACCAATAAAAATATTTATTGGCAAGGTTACCAAATTCCAAACATTTTCCCAAAATGTAAATTTAGGCACGTTGTCAATTGGATCAAAAGCTTTAACGTTTTCTGTTGGAAAAATGCATTCTAAAAGTGCGTTTTTCATTGCCAGTCCATCCGCCAAACAATGATGCCATATTATGAGCACAACCGAGCGAGGAACATTATCTGGATTATTTGGTTCTTCGTAATTTTCAATTAAGTGGAATTGCCAAGGACTCCGATCTAAAGGCAATTTGGTATTTAGCAATATTTGTACGTATTCTTGAAGCTTAGCCGGGTTAACCAGTACATTGACTTTGACCAGCAAATGAACGTGATTGTTTATGCAAAAACTTTCTTTGACACATTTCCAGAAATAAAAGCCCATCCATTTAACAGGATGTTGTTGCAACTTTTTGTACTTTGCAGACGCCTTATGAACCATATTTTCTTCAATGGTTTGTTTAACTTCCTCATAGGTCAATTTTCCTCGGAAAACTAATGCGACTACTAAATTGCTTCGGGGCACTGAGTCACTGAAGAAGTCACTGGCGGAATAAGAGCTTTGTCCGTCAACTATGCTATCCAAATCATGACGAAAAATTTTTGAGAGAAGGATTGCAAAAATGCGAAAAATGTAGACTGGAATGCTAATCACGGAAAACAAAATCAGAAATAATAGAAATATGTAGCCTAACAAAAGGCAAAATTTGTCAACTAAAAAGGGTTTGATAGTCGTGAAAAACATTTTTATAAAGTTTAAAATAAAAACTTGACATTGATATGTCCATAAAATCATTTTGGTAGTGAACAAGTGCGAAAATGTTTAGAATGAGCTTTTGAATCAGGCTGTAAATGTTTTGTAAAACACGAGCCTTGATTTTGGAAACAAATACGCAGAAGAACTAAATCTTTCTTTCGGGTCAATAGGATCATTTTGCAACTTTTATTATTTGGCATTTCTCATAAAATTATGAAAACTTGCTCAACTTACGCTCACATTTTTGTATGCATAATTATATAGAAAGAATAATATTCCTACTTTGTTTGGAATTATTTCTGAGTTTTAGAGTACAATAAACAGGTTGACTTTAATAATGATTGCATAATTTGATCATAAGGAATTCCCGGAAAACTCTTTCTGGAATAACTTTGTAAAATGCGTTACTAGTAAATAGAACGTAGTTTCTTAAAGCTTATTAAAAATTCAAATGTTTAAAACATGTATCTTTACACTTAATTGCGGAGTTTGCGTCAGTGTAAAATAGCGAAAGACTTGATAAAATAGCTTCAAATAATTCCCCTAAATAATAAAATGAAATGAATGCTAATGAATTGATGTACCAAACGCATGACGTTCAGGAAATGTAAGAATTTTTTTAGTGTAAGCGTGTCTTGTCACAATTGTTAAACAAAAAATTCTACTAAACATAATATTATTATTCTACATATTGAGACAACTCTCATACATCATAACTTGTTTCGGGGATATAATTTCGCGATTCCAGGAATTTACAAATGAATGAATCTATACTGTAGAACACATTTTGAAAACATATATGCAGTTTATGCATAATTATATCTATCTCCACGGTAGAATTGCATAGTACATTGTGGGAACAATTTAACCACAGACCGCACACTTAAAATTTGTATAACGCTCATTAAAAATATAAATTGTATATTAATGAGCTAACCAGGTACTTAATGCCATTGTGCTACTGGAACACGTTTGTTGGGTTCCTCGGGTATTTTGTGAATTGGAATTGGATGGAAACTACATGTGCGTATATAAATTTTTTGTTATTATATGCTTAATACGTCATATCTGTGTTTATTACCTGATGTGTTTGTGTAAACCTGCAAAAACTTCGATTTATTCTTAAAAATAAAATTTTAAATTCGTGGAATAGTGATAAAGGATATAACAAAATAAAATTCGTTATGTTGATAGGTTGTTGAATGATCAGTTATGTTTTTTGCAAAAAACATGATTTTACAAGCAAATCTATGTTTATGCCGAATAATATGTTGCAATAATTACTGTATGTTTATGTTTCTGTTGCCCTATGGGTCCTTTGATCCTAAAAGGGCGAAGTTTAAATAAATTATTATTATTATTATTATTATTATAATTACTGTGAACAAGAAACAAAACAAGTTTAATAAAACGATTAGCAAGATAAGAGTTTGTGCTTGTTACTTTAAATGTTTTTATAATGAACTGTTTATTGAATTACAAACTTTCTTATCATGAGAATCAAAACTTGTACTATTTTATCATAATTAGTTTCCCACATTTGGAATTTTATTGATGTTTCCCAATTCTATATGTACGTAGGATAAAAAATAGTAATGTTAATGTTTCATTTACCTGGACTGTCTTTTGTACAAAATTACGCAAACTACGCCACAAAATAGAATCCAGCAAACAAGTGCCACACATCCTGGCCATACCAAAGGATGAATCCAGGATAATCCCCGTACCACTATTGATCGCATAGATTCTGTTGCAAGTTTAGTAGGAGCTATGCCACCAACATATTGCCAAAATTTGGGCATATACTCTGTAGGGAAAACCACACCCCCGAAAAGTAGGAGCATTGGATAAACTAGAATTGCTACAATTAAGGCTGGTAATTCGTCGCGACATATTATTCCCAGGGCTAAGCCTATGAATGCAATAAAAACATGACACATTTCATATTCCAAACAATTATTAAGATTTCTGTAAAATTATTAGGAAATTGATTTTGTACCCATTGTTGTGCCACAAAGACTGACTAATGCACAAAAACTCAAATAATCCACTATTGGTCCCTGTACTCTAAGTCCAAACGTACAATAAAGCACCCCGAACAAAATTGCAATTTGGATTATGGCTAAAAGTGCTTGTGTTATTAAATGACTTGCAAAAAAGTCAGGCAAGCTCATTCCTGCCACTTTTGCTCTGCTGAGGGTGCCTTGTTTATCGTCTATAATTTTATGAAAAGGAAGTTGTAATTTCATGTATGTGTGTATAAAATGCTGGATAAGTAATAATTTAGTGTAATTACCAGCAATAAAAAGTAGAGCGGCTAGTGCAAATGTTACTGAATGTAGGGAACTAGAGAACAATTCATTTTTAAATAATTGCGAAAACCTTTTAAATAAAGCTGTGTTACATGTTACTATATGACAATTACCAAACAATTATCCCGGGTAAGATAAAACTGATGCTGTCGGATGCGCGACCAAATATTGAGGAACTGAACTATAAATAAAACAAGAAAACTAAGTTTAAGTTTTAAAAGCTATTTGAATTCAAAATTGACTTGCTTACATTCATTGGTATTTCAAACTGCTGTTTATTAACTCCGCAAGAAACGCCAAAATCAACAAAATATTCAAAATAGGAATAATACAAATGGCCTAGAATCAGTTGAGCAGCTATCCATTCTGAAATATTAAAATCATGTTTTGTTCGAACACATGTCAAAATATATATAATGATTGCTCATTTGTGTAGAAACCTACGTGAGTAATCCAAATGTACTTGAATTAGTGATCCTTCAATGCTTTCGTTTGTAGGCCATCTTCCTGCCGCAAAACGATCAAAAACGAGTTGGGTATAATTAGCTGACAGAACAAGATATCCCCAAATGTTTCCTTGGGTAACTTGAAATCTAGCATCTTCTTCAGTTTCATATGGATTCTAATAATATGTATGCAGTAAAACATTACGTGCATCGCCTATTATGTTTTCAGTTTTCTTAAAAAACAACAATTTTACCAAAATTAAATGATCATCAATTTGTAGCTTCGCCAGAAAATTGCAACTTAGTGCTTCAGAACCACAACTGCTATTTAAAATACTTTCTGATTGACACTCCTGAGTCCAATTTGTTAATTCGTGATTGACAACTCCAAATTGTAAATCGTGCATAGGCGATCCTATTGTTATGAGTGTGATGATGGTTTGTAATGTGGGTATAAATAGGACTAACACGAAAAACCTAAAATGAATTCATAACTGATCTTTAAAACGATTTACACAAAACACAATATAAATTTTTTTAAAATCTTTGAAAGCACTTACGATGGGATTCGTATCATACTTAGCAACATAACCAATGTTAACCCATAAGCACTTTGTACATGCCTGTTTAGTTGGTCTTTTAAAGATTCCTTAACAATTTGAGTATGATTATTATTAACGCTGCTAGGATATAACTTTTCTGTTGGGTATGCGCTGATATCTATTTCCCGGAATATTCCTTGGTCTAAATGGCTATCCTTCATATCCAAATAACCAGAAGGTTTCTTTCCAAAAGAGGAAGGTTTTCTTGAGAATTTTGTTATATGTTTAGATTTTGCACTTTTTGATATACTTGCGTCCTTGTGACATATTTGCAATACAGCTTCTTCCAACCGATTAACATTATAAAGCGTAAGAAGATTGGTAGGAATGTCTTCCGCAATAAGGCGACCATTTCGCATGAGCCCGATCTATCGTTATTAATTTTTGTTATAAATGGCTTATTAACAAAAAAATAACCATATTTACATACCATATCGGAATGTCTAGCCTCTTCAATATAGTGTGTGGTTATAAGCACTGTGGTGCATGACGTTTTAACGGTGTTGTAAATATAACTCCAAATTCTAAACAAAGAACAATTGTATTTTCTAAAATAACATGATTCAAGCATTTAGGATTTATTGTAATAATTTAGTTCTTACTTTTCACGAAGTAAAGGATCTAAACCAACAGTCTTAAAACGTATAGCAAATTATTTCAATTAAGATAAATAAACCAATTCAAAAAATATTCACTTAGGTATATATGTAACTCAAAGTACGATTTACCGGTTCATCCAACACCAATAGCCTAGGTGAGTGAATCAAAGCCAATGCTAAGGAAACTCGACGCTTTTGACCACCACTAATTTACCAAATTAAAACAAAATTTATCAAACAAAATCAGAAAACCGTTTCAATGAAAATTTAACATATACAAATTCTACCTCAAATATTGAATCTGCCTACTTAAACCCGGTAGCTCCAACAAATTCTTAAGAAATGTAGACTTTTTTGAAACAGTACTTTGGTTCATTCCATAATATCTTCCGTAAAGTCTTAGCAACTCCTCGATAGTCAAATGGGTGTAAAGTGCCAAATCCTTTACAAGAAATTTACACAATTAAGCTATCTGTGAATTCTAAGAATTATGTTACCTTGAAAGCTCTTGCAACTTACCTGAGGCATATATCCTATAGTTTTCCCAGGGATCCCACTTCCCTTCGATCTTGGCTCCTTTCCAAAAACTTGAATATTTCCCGAATCCCAACATGTTAACCCAACAATACAAGACAAAACAGTTGTTTTTCCGCAACCGCTTGCACCCAAAAAGGCGTACCTTTACCAAAAATAAATTTCTCAATTCACCCCATTTTCACGAAAACACTTATTTCTAAACTTACACATTTTGCTGTTTAACCGTCATGCAAAAATCCCTCACAACAGGCTCACTCCCATTTCCATACCCTTTGTACAAATTCCTTATGCAAATTGCAGGCTCCATTATAAAGCTGTTGCACTGTTCTAAACGTAAAGTGTAATGATTAAATGAAAACACTTATCAAAAACTTGTATCATTGCTGCGCATGTGCCAAAAAGAGCCAGGGGATGTTTGCCATGGGAACTTCTTACAAAAAACCAGTTTTTTATGCTCTGATGCTCATGAATTCATATTCATTCCATGCACTATAATTAGGTAATATTATTAGCAGAAGCTGCCTAATGGCCTGTAATGATCTAGAGGGTGGTTATGGCTAATCATGTTTTCCCCATTAGGATAAAATCGCATAATTTATCTTTTCCTAGTACAAATCGTTTAGATTTTATTGCAAAATTGCAAAAAATAATGTTGCTATTGACCTGGAAATGCGTTAAATTCATTTTCTGGAATTTATTACGTAATTTGGGAATTACAAAAGATAAAAAATCTAAACTATTCAAAAAAATAAATCATTCTGCTGCTGCTGGTCAATAGTCTGGTCCTTTAAAATCGGTGGTTCCTCCAATGTCAAACCTCCATTTCCACTTTCTGCTTGCTCTAAAATCGGGGGAGGTAGCTCCTCCATCCCCTCTTCCTCCTCATTCCTTTTCGGCACCTCCAAATCCATCTCCTCCGGTTGATACCTCACTTTAGGAATCTGTACATTTAGCCCCTTACTCTGATGCTGTTTCAAATGCACCCTCCACGCATGCCTAGTATTATACTCCTTCCCACAACCCTCCACCACACATTTATGCACCCTCCCCAAATGCGCTTCACAGTGTCTTTGATACGTAGGCAAATCCGAAAACTGCTTTTGACACGTTCCACACTTATACGGTTTCTCTCCAGTATGTACTCTCATATGTCTATTTAAATAAAACTGACAAGCAAACATTCTGGAGCAAACTGGACAAATGGCATTCTTTCTATTACTGTGCTTAATATTCATGTGCGTTTTCATGGAGCTGTGGTACATGGTTCCAAAGTTGCATCCCGGAACACTACACTTTACTGGAGTGTCTTTAGTATGTACCGTTTTCACATGGTGGTCTAAACTCTTAGCAGTGTTCATAATCTTTCCACAGTACTTACATTTCCAGGGATTTATTCCAAGCTCTTTGTAATGGGCTTGACGCTGATGATCCTCTAAATACTTTTTGGTGCGAAATTGCTTTGCACAAAAGTTGCACATGTAAAGACTTATTCCATGTTGGATCATGTGCTTGTCCAGAAGATAACTGCGATGAAATTTTAAGGGGCAGTGACTACACTGGTAAACCTCAGGCATTGTAGGATTTAAAACGTTAGCTCCGTGAACGTTGCAAACGTGGTAGTCCAAATTGCCATTAATTTTGTACTCTTTAAAGCAGTTTGGTACGGGACACTTGAAAGGCTTTTCTGAATTTTGGTGAAGTTGTGTAATGTGGGCTTTGATATCTTCTGGAGTGGGAAATACTAAGGGTTGACCTGTTTCTTTGTTGTAGCAAACCCAACATTTTCGGATAATGGGTTCCAGGGTTTCTCCTTCGGGAAGCTTTTTGGCTTTTACGGGTTCTATTTTGGGAACGGGGATGTTTCTTGCGGGAATCTTTCTTTTAAAAGGGTTGGTGGGTAAGGGTGTGCCATGCTTTTGGAACATGTGAAGGTCCATTTTGGTTCTTTTGCAGAATTTGGCAGGACAGGAGGTACAATGAAAAGGCGTTTTGTCTCCAAGATGAGCTCGACCAATGTGTCCAGCTAATAAAACTTTGTCCACGAATCTAGCTCCGCAATGGTGACAACTTGGGTGATTACTATAGTGGCTAATGGCTAAATGTTCTAAAAGTCTGCCTCTTCGAATAAACTTTTTGGGACATTTGAAGCAATCGAAGCAAGCTTCTATTCCAAGATGAATTCTTTTCTCGTGGCCATCTCGAAGCATTTCGCTTTTGAAAATGCGTTTGCAGGGAGGATGACGACAGGTGAATGTAGCTGTTTTGCTGTTTCTAAATAATTTTAATACTTCTTCGGGTACTCCCGGTTCCTCTTGGTTTTCAGATTGGTTATCTAAATCCTCACGACCTCCGGTGATCATTAGATTTTTAACGGCTTCATCTTCCGCCACGGCAGAACGTAGTTTTTCAGCGGAGTGAAGATTTGGATCATAATCGTCATCGTAGGGACAGCGTACGCCGTTATGGAAACGAGCCATGTGCTTGCGAAAACTCATTTCCTTTTGGAAGCGTTTGTTATCGCAAATGTGGCAGTGGTGGGGTAGGGGGTCTTCAAAATGAACTTGGAGAACGTGTACACGACAAGCGTACTTCCGGGTGAATTCTTCCTTGCAGGGGGATTCGGGACAGTTGTAAACTTCGGAGTTTTCCTTTTTAACGGGAATTATGCGAGTGCCGAGCTTGACCTTGGTGAAGCTCTGGGCTTTTAAAGTACGTTGGTACTTTTTGCGCTGGTTTTCTTTGTGATTGGGTTTGATGCGGGTGAAGCGTTTGTCCTTTTTCTGGGGTTTTTCGGGAATGTAGTCGCTGTCATCGTCATCTTCTGCTTCCTTTCTTTTTAATTTAGCTTTTCTTTTGATAGTGGTCTCTTCGGAAACCTTATCATCATCTTCAGGATCATCTTCATTGTCATCAGGTACCCAGTCGTCATCATTTTCATGATCATCTTGACCTACTTCAGGCAATCCAGCAAGGAATCCAGGTTCCAAATCTTCTAAGGGCTCCTCAGGATCGGGAACCTCTCGTTTTACAACCGGCACTGAATCTCTAGCAGCAGCAACGGCAGTCGCCTCCGTCTCCTCATCTTCATCCAGCGTGGTAACCGTCACCACCCTTTTAATAATCACTGGTGTCTTCTGTACAGGGCCCTTTAATAGCTCTGGACCAATCTTCACTTGAATCGGTTGACTTGTACAAACGACATCCAAAACGGATCCCGTTTCCTTTTGAACATACAACGTTTTCGGGGCTTCATTCAACTCCAGTCCCTCCTTTTTGTTCCCTAAAACAAAACCAATCAATTTTAAAACAAGCCATCAATCATAAATTATTAATCAGTCAATCACTCAATCTTACATCCATTCACAAAAGTTCTCCTCAGTCTTTCCACCAAACTCTCTTCCTTATCCCCCTCCTCCTGCTTCTTCTTAGACTTTGGTCTTCCCCTCCCTTTCCTCCTCCCAATCCCCTCATCCCCTCCCTTCCAACTCTCCACCAAAACCCCCCTCAACTCCCCCACCACCTCCTCCCAATCCCTCTGCAACCTCATCAACCTCTCACCAATCCACACCGCCTCTCTAAAAACCGCCCCACAACCCCCACAAAACTCAACTCCCCACTTTCCCAATCCCCCCATCTCCTCCAAAAGTCCCTCCAGAACCTCCTTCTTCAATCCCAGCACCTTTCTCACCAAAAACATCACTCCCAACTCCCTCTTCAACCCTTCCCCTCCATCCCCTCCAGTCTTTCTTCTTCTTCTTCCTAACCCTCCTCCAATCTCAGGTGCCTCCAGCTCCCCTCCACGTCTCCAGCAAATAAAACACCGCTTGTCCTTCTCATCCCCTCCAAAAATCCCCTCCGTGTCCATTATCCGTAAAAAATGTCAATCGTCACTTTCGTCGTCACTGACTTAGCCGCATCATCGTCAATGATTCATTGACCAGCAGCTGAGCTCTGCATCAACCCAACGCATTCACCTTGCCCCATCGAGCACCCAGCTCCTGGCGCGATTCACGGCGGTTCAAAAAGTTAGCCCAGGAACCAAAACAAAACCAGCCCAGCAGACAAAAAAGGTGGACAGGAGGTCGCCAGAAAACGCCCGATTTTTTGGAAAATTAACCGTCACTCGTCACCCATTGCTCAACCGTTAAAAATAAGCCATTATTTAAATTCCTGACCAAAAACGGATTATTTTCATGTGCGGTAGTCCCGGTGGAGGTGGGGAAATCACCGAATTTTTGGAAGGTGACGACGCTTGACCATTTTCTGGAGGGGACGTTTTTGGAGGGGATTACTGTTAAAAAATGATGGAGGGAGGAGGAGGCGGCGGTGGAGGAGGTGGATATCCCCTCCTGCAGCACCAAGCAGCAGCGCCCGTGGCCAAAACGGAATATTATGGAGGATGTCAAGTGGGCCTGGGCTTTGAGCAAGTGTTAAACGCGGCGGTGGGAGTGGATCCAAGCACCTGTAACCTTCAAGTGTTGGATGGAGGGGGTTCCTTGGATTTTGGAGGAGTTTCGGGGGGTTTTCAGAATAATCAGGGGAATCAGAACATTGGGTTTGATGGGGGAAGCTATCAGTTTGATTTGGATGGATTGGGAGGGATTCATCAGCAACAGCAGCAGCAGAATAGTGGACAATTGCAGAGTTTTGAAAGTGGATTGATTACCATGAGTGATATTACTAATTATCAAGCGTCAGGGTTGGATTGGATGGAGACGGGGGTGTCCAATTGGCTTAGTTTTGATAATAGTAAGATTTTTAGTCAAGTTAAAGGTTTAGGATGATTGATGGATGATTAAAATGATTGGTTTTGTGTGATTTTTTAAAGATGCCAGCTTTGGCTTTCCAGAGGCTAGTCCTGTGACCCCAACCACTTCAAAGCTGAGCAGTGCTTCGTCACTGTTTAACTTTTATGGTGAGGAGGAGACTCAGTACCAGAGTGCCATTGCGGGGGACATTATGGATGATGAAGACCTTAAGAGTCACATGGTTGCGCCGCCAGCGGCAGTGGAAGGTGTTCAGCTACTGGAAATTGGACCGGTGACGAAGCATGAAGTGAAAAAGGAGGAAAGTGAGGAGGATGACGATGACGATGAAGATGACGATGAGGATGAAGAGGAGGAGGAAAATGAGAACCAGGTTAAACCGCCAACTCCAACTGGGTAAGTTCTAAAGCTATTTAATGGAAGGTTTGACGGTGGATTAAGGATTTTGGTTTTTATAGGTCAAAGGAAGTGACGCCAGTAGTTAAAAAAGTGTTCAGCCCCCGATCCTGTAGCCTCTGTCCCGACTTGGTATTCAACACCCCCGGAAAGTACGAGTCCCACATGCTTACCGACCACCATGACGACCATCCTTATCCTTGTCCCACTTGTAGCAAACGCTTTGCCAAGTATTACCAAGTCCAAGCCCATGAAAAAATCCACGATCCTGATCGCTACAAAGGGGAACCCCAATGGCTTTGTGGTCACTGCGATAAAAAGTACCACGTTCGTGTTAGCCTCTACGCCCACTACAAAACCAGTCATCCGGGACAAAAGCCAATGCGACAAGAGGACATTGCCAAGTTTAAACAGAAAGTGGAACGAAAGAAAAAGGCCAGCGTACAAAGTCCGGGAGCAAGTATTACCAAAACGCTCAAGAAAAATATACAACAGCGTAGAAAGAGCTTTACCGTTGTGGTATCCCACCTTGCCCAAGAAGAACAAACTCCATCCCCATCTGTTATCGAGGAACCTGATCCTCTTGAAGAAGAAGAACCTCAGGAAGATGAAAGGTTAGATTATCCCAGTCCCATTTTGATCTCCACACCTGACTCTCGCCCTGGACACAATCCTTGTTCAGTTTGTTCCAAGGTGTTTAATCTTCCTTGTCAATTGCGTGACCACATGTATAAGCACACGGGAGAAAAGCCGCACAAATGTCCACATTGTGATGAGAGCTTCAGATTAAAAACTTTTCTCACTGCCCACATCCTCCGTACTCATCCCAATGCGGCCAACATTCTGAAAATGTACAAGTGTCGCGTTTGCGGAAAGGATGATATTATGATGTTCAACGAGTTTTACAATCACAGGGTAAGAAAGCATCCGGAGGTGGTTTACGAGAAGGAAAAGGAGAAACCTTTTGCTTGTGGCGTTTGTTTGAAACCTTACACGCTCAGGGAAGAAGCTGTGATTTGCGCTGTTTGGGCTCACGATCCTACTAAACTCAGGGAGCAAATGTTTCAGTACAAGTGTCCACTTTGTCCTGAGGACTTGGGGTACTTTAAATTGTCCTGGTTGAGAAATCACTGGGATGATGAGCATCCAGACAAGAAGCCGCCGCCAATGCTAAGAAAAGGGGTAAATCTTGAGGAGTCCAGTTTAAAATGGGAAAATCTGCCGGTTGTCAAGGTGGCTAAGGAAAAGGCCCAGGAAATTAGGGAGAATGGACTACCGAAAGAAATCAGTTTTGATTATTCGTGGTACTTTGATCTTACGGAGTTTGGGCCTAGTCCTAAGGAAACGCATTGGATGGCTACTTTAATGCTGGAAACTTTGGAGAAGAAAAGGGGCACTGCGGGAGGAGAGGATCCACACGTTTGTACAATTTGTGGGGAGGAACTGAGCAAAAGGGGGAATTTTAGAAGGCACCTAAATCAAGTGCACATTCAGAAGGATATGATAACTGAGGAGGAAACTAGGAGGATTGCGGAGGCTAAGAAGAAAAAGGACCAGGAGGAAGTGGACAATGGAAAGTATGTGGTTGTGAATGGGAAGAAGAAAAAGGTAAAAGTGGTTTATATGACGGATAGTGAAGATGAAGCTAGGGAAGCAGGAAAAGATAAGCAGAAGGAGCAGAACATTTTCAAGTGTCAATTTTGTAGCAAGACGTTTCCCAAAAAGAGGGCACTTCAGTTTCACGAAGTAAGGGGACATATCAATCCCAAGCCAACAAGAGAGACTCCGAAGTCGAGTAGGGGACGGAAGGAGGGCAGAAATGGAATGAGGAGAAGTAGATTGATGGAATTTGAAGAGGAGGAGGGACATGGGAAAAGATCTAGATCAAGATCGGTGAATATCAATGACAGGGAGGCGATCAAGGCTGTGTTGGGGAATAAGATGGTGCAAGTGGTTGTGCCCCGCGTTTTACCCACAGAGCTTCCAACGGAATACAAAGAGGTTAAGACTGAACCTAAAGAAGAATCTGGTCAGTTGCCGGGAGTGAAAGTAGAATGGGAGGAGGAAAGGGGAGGTGAAGCTGAGGTTAAAATGGAAGGAGGAGGTGGTCGAGGGAAAAGAAGGCTAAGCAGAAGAGCTGTAGTTCCAAGGAGAAAGTTGCTACTTCAAACTGTAGCGGTTAATAATCTAAAGAAGAAGATGAGGATGAATCGGAATAAGAATAATATTAAAGTGGAAGATAAGATGGAGCAAGAAGAGCTTATCAGTGAGGAGGATATTAAGCAAGAGCAAGAAATGGGAATGCCAGTGGTGGTTGTTCAAAGAAAGGAGAAGGAGGAAAGTGTAAAGTTGAAAGCCTCGTTAAAATTGGAGCAGGTGACCAGAATGCTGAATTTTGTTAAGAGAAGCTAGTCAGCAGAAAAGGGTTCAAGGAACAGATTGAATGCATAATAAAAATTGATATTAAAATACAAAGGAATTCATGGTAATTTTAATAGGTGTCAATTGTCATTGTTGAATTGTTAGATTTTTCGGTTAAAAATGTGTAAAAAAAATTAATTGGTAAATAGTTAGATTTAGATTTAGATTGAATGTATTATGCAGTTTTGTGTTCCTTAAAGTGTTAAGCTCTAGAATAATTGTCTGTTGTGAAATTGTTAAAAACTTTAGTTAGGCTTATTGTTATAAATTGTAACACTTTGTGAATTGTTTCAAATCCCAGTTTTTTTTAAGGAATCGCAGTAGTACTTTTGTAAATACTTTTTAGCTCTGTTATCGTCTTAGAGTAGAGTTTCAACTCAAGAATAATTATGTACCTACCTATTTTACAAATTGCAAACAAGGCAAGCTACTTACTTAACTTTTTCAAAGAAGAATGTGAATTGGATATTTTTTGCATGGTGGAATGAAGAAATCAATAAAATTAATAAGTTGTTTTTGTACCGTTGAAGATAAAAAGTCTTGAGTGCATTTTATTGGAATAATTAAGCAAAGTGTAGTCTATTCCAAGGTTTTTACATACGGACAGAAATCCAATAAATAGTCATTTCTGTAAATTTGCATGTTAAGTAACGATATTTTGCAAGATGATGATGAGATGTCAGGGTCTACCCCCAAAATTGGGGGTCCAAGTGAACGAGGAACTCTCTGAAATTTTTTGGGGTATCTTGAGACTTTTAATGAAATTGACTTAAATTGACTATAGAAAACTGTTTGCTAATTTGTCAATCAGCAGTCAGTCAATGTGCAGAAAAAAATTGCATGCAACTTAACAAATGTAAATTAAATTTTTAAATGAATTGATTTGAAAAGTAATGCTTGATTACCTCACATTTTCAAAATGCATCTTACCCACTTACACTTACTTTCCCAAGTATTTATAGACATTGGTATTACTCAGCAGAATTTTGACAGACAACTCTGCTCCAAGTAAATATCCGAAATTCGGTTTTCAAATCCTATTTAAATGCATAACTATTTAATCATAAAAATGTATAAATTTAATCATGAAGCTCATTCATTGGCATTCCAATAAAAGTGATGGGCTCTCGGGGGACAAAATTCATGCAATTTTTAAATGCTCATGATTAAGATTGAGATCACGCGTTAATTTTAAATGTATTATATCAGAACAGCTTTAACTTTAACCTTAAAATGCAACAAAACTGTTTCATGCATGTATTTAATACTACAATTTTTAATTTTGTATGAAATGTTCACTAAACTTTAGAATTTACAGATAAAGTCATTAGTCACGTTGACTGTCAAATCAAGCCGATTCAATCAACTTGGCACTTGGCAGTGGCAGTCAAGTCATAATAAATGTACTCGAAAAGTGTCGCAGTAATTACCAAGCACGCTTTATGGTTATTTGATAGCAGCGGTGTGACTACCGGTACCGGCATAGAACAACAGCTGGTTTTTCATTCATTTTAAGCTAGTCTTGTGAACTAGTCGCTCGCTACTCCTCCGTTCCCTTCTATTTTCCATTCAGTCTTCAGACAAATTACAACTTCAATTACCGGTTAATTGTCTGTTTAAGTGAATTACATTCACTAAATGCTTAGATTCCTAATTAACTAATTAGTCGTTAGTGAGGACTCGTCACAGAAGTAAATCCCGTGCTAGACGCTACTTCCAAGTTAAGGATGGAGGGGAATACCCAGTCCCCCAGCAACGGTGACAACCTGCTGAGGGACCATCCTTTGTTAAATTCGGTGGTAATTAACTATTAGTTAAATATTTAGTGGATAAAGTGCGAAACTTGTGGATTAATTCACCATTTCACGTTTTCAGGTGCTGAAGCAGGTGTTCCAGTACCTGAAACCCACTGCCAACCTGGAGACCTTGAAAACTATTCGCCAAGTGTGTACCGTTTGGCGAGATGAGTCCCTTCACTGGTGGCGTACTACTGCAGTTCTTAAACTAATGGCCGACAAGTGGAAACCCCTCAAGTGTCCACCCTACCTAGTCACTACTTTCACTTGGCTAATGTTTCAACTTCAAAATCCTGTCAACTGCTACCGTTTCGAGGAGCAGCCCTTTCAGCAGTACAAACTGAATGGAGACACGATTGACATTGTGTACGCCTTTGAGGAAGGCACCAAGGCCAATGCTTTTTGGACATTTTTGGGTGTCCACGTTCAGCACCTTATTTTGAACCACGTTACATTTGTCACTGGACTTACTTCCAGTCGAAAGGAAGATTTAATGCAGTTTCTTATTCATTTCTTTCCCAATCTAAAGAAATTGACAGTTAAACTAGTCATGTTTCAGAAAAGAGAGTGGACATTGAAGATGAATGACTTTCTGGCACTGACACCAGTACTGTCCAGTGTGGTGTCTTTAAAGATTGATGGATGTAGACATCTTAGCCTGGATAATTTTCCTAACTTGAAGGTAAATCAGAAAGCAATCAGTAATAATTGCTGCAGAACTGATTGAAAACTTCTCTATTAACTGTTTAGAACCTTACTTTGGAAAAGGATGTCTGGCTGGAGGCTTCCAAGAATATTGAGAATTCTACTGTGACGAACCTTACTGTAAATTGTACAGAACGTACTTATAATCCCCAGAGTGCCCCCAGGTTCAAGTTATTGGCTCTCCAGAATCTCAGCGTTAGATTGAATACAGAGCAAGATTCAGTATACGATTACTTGCCAAAACTACTGAGGTTGCATAGAGAAAGCCTGAAAACTTTGCAAGTTCTGGGCTGGCCTATACATGAACCTTATCGCAACTTTCCATTTAAGTGTCAACTAGACCAGTTGACGGAACTTTATCTGTGGGGAAATGTTGCTAATGATCTGGGTTTTCTGAAATGGACACCGAAGCTGAAAGTGCTTAAGTGGGACTTGTACTGCTTGGAAAAGCAAGAGGAATTAAGAAAATGGTACAATGAGGAGGATTATTACACGCAACCTATTACGCATGACATTGTGGAGGAGGCATTGTCTCGAGGGAAAATGGCAAAGGTGGTACTTCCGGCTTTGGACTATTTGCAAATTAACTGTGGCTTTGGAATAAATAGTTTGAAAAAGTTGGGGGAATGGATGCCCAATGTGAAAACACTGAAAATTGTACTTTGGGCGCGATCTATTTCGGTGATTGGGAATCAGTGGCCGTTGCTGGAACACTTGGTTGGACTTCATGGGAGTACAGTTAGGGATGAAGATGTAACCGGATATGGATATAGTGAAGGAAAGTGTCTGTTGGATTTGCAGCTTTTGAAAAGGTTTCATGTGCACTCCAGTTGTAATGAAGGCTTGCTAACGGATGTGGTGGTGGGTTCGGTCCTTTTGAAAATGAGAAACCTTAAGGACCTACAGTTTTGCGCAAGTTCGCTGGTAAGGAATTTTAAAGATAATTTTACTTTTAAATACACTGGCATTCATTTAATTGATTTCATTTTTTGCTTTAAGTTCTCCCGTGAAGCTGAAGCTCGTTTGAATGAACGCATTCCGATGGTCAAAGTGATTCGGAACTATGCAACGAACAAGGAGCATGTAAATTGGGAGTGCTGTAAAAATGCGGAGTTTATGCAACTTTTGCAAGAAAACGCTTTGACTGATGAACACAACGATGAGTCGAGTGACGGCAGTGGCAGCGATTGGGAAACTTTTGATGAGGAAAGCGATAGCAATGCTAATGAATCTGAGGAAGAAGATGTAGAAGAGCAGGAGTGAAGCATTTGTGATTTAATTGTGGTTTGGAATTTGCTAAAAATATGTGCTAATTGTAGTTTGTGTATATTATTTGTGTGTTGCTGTGATTAGTCATGATATTTGGTAAGGTTCGGGAAAGCTTTAGTTTTACTTTTTTACTAAAGTTGATTTAATGTCCAGTCTAATTTAGCATTGTATTTTTTTATTCACAAAATGTTACAATGAATGAATAAATTTATCGAAAGTCAAAAGTGCAGTATTTGTATAGCGTGTTGTGTAGCTTGGAAATGCATCCGCTAAAATCCAGTATTTGGTTATTTGGTTCTACAGTTTTGTGCTAGTCCACTGGTAAATACAGATAAATTAACTTTAAAACAACCTGGCGTTCATTTAATTGATTTAATGTTTTGCTTTAAGTTCTCCGGTGAAGCTGAAGCACGTTTGAATGAACATATTTCGATGGTCAAAGTGATACGGAACTACACAGCAAACAAGGAGCATGTAAACTGGGAGTGTTGTAAAAATGCGGAGTTTATGCAGTTTTTACAAGAAAACGCGTCGTCAGGTAATTACTCTGATGATGGTGGTCAGAGTGACAGCAGCAGTGAGGAAAGTGCTGAGGATGCTAGCGAGAGCGAGAGTGACGCCAGTGAAGCCGAAAGTGAAGAGGATAAGCAGCAGGAGTAATTTTACTTTACGTTTAAATAATAGTCATTTACTATTTGTATAACTTTATTTACTTACTAGCTTAATTTTGGTACTACTAAAGTTAATATTATTAGCTGATTTAGATTTGTTTGGAAAATTGTAAAAATTATACCAATACGCAGT
The DNA here is from genome assembly GCA_029691765.1 of Entomobrya proxima. Lineage (NCBI taxonomy): Eukaryota > Metazoa > Arthropoda > Collembola > Entomobryomorpha > Entomobryidae > Entomobrya > Entomobrya proxima. The sequence goes on from CM056172.1 coordinate 40,569,022, forward strand.
TAAACTATTATAATGCAATTTAAAGTTAGGCTTAATCTAACATTGTATTTTATGTTCTACAAAATGTACAATAAACTTAAAAATTTTCATATTTGTAATTTAAACATTCAAGGGGGTGCATCGGGTGCAATTACACCTACCAAAATTCGGAAATTAAGAAAAATATTGCATATTTTGCCAAGAAAAACCACTTTTAAAAACGAAAAGTTCAATATTTGTGGTAATTAAAGCAACAAACAAGGTAATTTGAGTCTAAATACACTCAATAACACTATTGAGTATATAAAATGTTTAAAATTCTAAAGGAAATTTAGAAAAAGGACGCAAAAACGCGGCTTTGCGCGGCGAAAATGTTACTGTGCACCTACCAAATTACGTTTCTGGATACGCCACTGTAAACATTCGTTGAATTTTGTGTTCAGCAACTACAAGAAACAGTGTCCTTTTGAAAATAAGTCTAATGTAAGGCTTACATTGTAAGCTAGTATTCTTTCCTCTTTTCTTTGTCGTTTTGTGAAATCTTTCTTCATTGTTTTTGTATGGCTTTAAATTGGCTTATTATTACGCTTGGATCAACGGGTTCTTTGTTTAAATAGGGGGATGGCAGTGAAGAGTTTAGTTGCTGTCCAAAAGCATTCTGCATTTCTAAAATGTCATAAACATTCGCTACGTAAAGGTAAAATGTAACGTTTGGCATTTGTCTTATAATGCGTTTCTACTGCTAATTATTATAACAAAAATAAAAATGTGTTTGGTCCACCACCAGAAACTGTCCACAATGAACTCACGTTCCCAAAATCTGAAATGGCAGTAAACGAAATTTAACTCAACCAAATAACTGCATATATAGCAAATCATGCCTTGAGGTTGTGACCAACTTTTGTGGAGTAGAAATACGCTGTCCAAGTATTCCCATTATTCTTGATAGTACGTTTCCATTCATCGTTGAAGTTAATCTTTCTCAGCTACCAACATAACAAGGTCTATCGCAAATACTGTAAGAAACGCATCTTATGGGTGGAGGTCAAAACTTGGAACGAAATACAATGAAACCGTTTTCAGCAAGTTAGCTAGCTTCACTTGTTTTTCAAAATATCTTCATCCCAAACATATATATATATTCAGCAATTGGATTTAATTTGGGATTTGTATATTGAAGAAATATCGCCTGCAACTAACATGTTATACAAAGGTTGGATTAAAATCCGAAGGCTTCAAATTGAATCGTGAAGATGACAGGCTATGGATTGAAATTCCAGAAGAATATGGGTTTGTGACGTATCATTCCAAGTCCATTAAGAATCTGTATGATACAAACCGAATGGATATGTTGATGATCTGCAAAATTTTACAACCAGTGACAAGAAGTATGCCATCTATCTGGAGAACGGCTAGGAAACGCTATGGATTGTATATGGACGTGACTCGATTGTACGCTAAAATGGAATGACAATAGTTTTGAACAACATTCTGTATCAAAGTGGCAAAGTGGTATTTTTGAAAGGTATGCTAGAAACTTTTTGGAAATCGTCAAGCCATAGGGACAAAGATGACGAGGAAAAGACAGTTGAGAAGCTTAAGGTTGACGTGAGGTTACTTGAACTTTTTGTTCTTGGAGGGATTTTAATTGCACTTTCTACCATCGTGTTTGCATTTTATAAGGTTCGGTTCGGGCATTAACAGTTATAAAATTGAAGCTTTGCACATTGATAACTCATATAAAGCGTTTAAAGCAAAAGGCGAAAATGAAATGACGTAAGAATAAGAAACGAGAGCAGGCGTTAAGACGTGTGCAGGTAAAATCGAGAAACTGAAAAATGTGCCTTTTTTATTATTCGATATTATTTACTGCTTCCCAAAGGAGAAAAATTCCTTTTATGGTGGTTTATAACAGTTGTATTACTTCTCCGTGAACGAAACTGAAAAGGATAACTACAAGTTTTAACAAGAAATTTTAATTTAATAAATTTTATATGAAAAATATCCAAATGTTTTCTTTATGAAACATGCTTAAATATGTGATATGTTAAATAAGTTTTGCAAACATATTAATACCTGCTCTATTTATAACGCAAACTATTATAATATAATGCAAATAGTGTATGTATTAAAACTTCAAATAGTATTTACATCAGTTTATTTTAGGAATGCCAATCCGGATGTTGTAGTTTGTAAAGATTTTCAGTACTGTTTAAAAGCGAAAACGAAAGCAAAATGCATGAAGAGTTCATAGCACGTATCTAATTTCAGAAAACAACTTTATTACGTTTGCAAAAAAAAATTATTGAATAAAAGAGACAATGCACACATGTTAAAAATTCAAAATAAATAATCAGCATAAAAAGTATATGCACACAGCACCGGTATTAAAATTTCGTTTACAGTATTAAAATTTTCTCTATCTTCAAATGATGAAATACAAGTATGTAAACAATTTCCGACGTAAAATTTTTGGAAAGTTTAATTTCAATTTTAACTTTTTAATTACCCTGTTAACTTTAATTGCACTTATCTTCTTTGCATCACCAAGGTTCTGCGGTAGTATCGCAGCCATATATATGGCCATACCTGTGCTATGCAAGTTGCAAGCTTAGACTTTGTTGCAAGAACCGTTTCCAGCTTTGCGAAAAAGTTTGCTCTATTCTGGGGTAAGGAAGTACTGCGTACCAACTCATTTTCATGCCTTCTTTCAGCTGATCGCTATAGGAATATTGTTTGTGTTCAGTCAGAGTTCAGACAAGACATTATGCTTTATGGCTTTACACAGAAACTGACTCTCTTTTAGCTAATTTTCTTCTTGTCGTGTCTTTTGATTTGTGAACTAGTTAAATATTTTAATTATCGAAATCATCGAATTTTGTGATTTATACACTATTTTTGGTTGTTGTGGTTATTTTGACAAGTTGGGTAAATCACGGTTGGCTTCGTGACATCGTCACGTGTTGGGTGTGACCACTGATCACTTCGAAATTAAAGATGGAAAATGAAAACGTTTCCACAAATCTCACTGACAACTTGCGCAATGAGCACCCACTGTTAAACTCGGTGGTAATTAACTACTTAATTAACATTTTAGCCAGCCACTGAGGCTCTTGTTCAAGTTAAATGAATGTACTGATTATTTTTTAACTTTTCCAGGTACTGAAAGAGGTGTTCCAGTACCTGAACCCCACTGCCAACCTGGCCACCTTGAAAACTCTCCGCCAAGTGTGTACCGTTTGGCGAGATGTGTCGCTTTCCCTGTGGCGCAAAACTGCTGTCCTTCAACTCTATCCCGACAGACGGGAACCCTTCAACTGTCCACCCTACCTAGTCACTACTTTCACTTGGCTAATGTTTCAACTTCAAAATCCTGTCAACTGCTACCGTTTTGGGGAGCACCCCTTTCACCAGTACAAACTTGAGGGAACCACAATTGACATTGTGTACGCCTTTGAGCAAGGCACCAAGGCCAATGCTTTTTGGCATTTTTTGGGTGTCCATGTTCAGCACCTGATCATTGACCACGTTACATTTTTAGGTGGACTTAGTTCCAATTGCCGGCAAGACTTGGTACAGTTTCTTATTCATTTCTTTCCCAACCTGAAGACTTTGACAGTTAAACTGGTGGAGTTTCAGGAAAGAAAAGAGGGGGATGTAGAGACCAAGGACTTTCTGGCATTGACACCAGTACTGTCCAGTGTGGTGTCCTTGAAGATTGATGGACGCAAATGTTTTAAATTGGATAATTTTCCAAACTTGAAGGTAAACTAGATTAATTCTGAATGTAAATCCAATCGTAAAAGTTTCCAATTCTAACTATTTTAGAACCTTACTTTTTTGGAAAATGACATCTGGCTGGAGGGGACCAAACCTGCTGAGAACTTGACCGTGACGAACCTAACTGTAAATTTTTCAGGAAGTCCTTCCTTCCAACGAATCCAACGTTCCCCAAGGTTCAAGTTATTGGCTCTCCAGAATCTCAGCGTTAGATTACCTTCAAATCTAGATTCAATATTCCATTATCTACCCAACCTCCTGTTGTCCCATGGAGAAACCTTGAAGACTTTGCAAGTTGAGGGTTGGCCTTTACATGAGCCCTATTACAAGTTTCCATTTAAGTGTCAACTAGATCACTTGACGGAACTAAGCCTGTGGGGAAATGTTGCTAATGACCTGGGTTTCCTGAGATGGACACCGAAATTGAAGGTGCTTCAGTGGGACTTGTACTGCTTGGAAAAGCAAGAGGAACTACAAAAATGTTACGATGAGGAGGGCTACACTCGACCCATCCGGCACGACATTGTGGAGGAAGCAATGTCTCGAAGAAGAAGAAGAAGAAGGAACATGGCACAGATGAAACTTCCAGATTTGGAGCATTTGCAAGTTAACTGTGGCTTTGGAATAAATAGTTTGAAAAAGTTGGGGGAATGGATGCCCAACGTGAAAACACTGAAAATTGTACTCTGGCAAGGGTCTATATCGGTGATTGGGAAGCAGTGGCCGTTGCTGGAACACTTGGTTGGACTTCATGGCAGTACAATTAGGGATGAAGATGTAATTGGAAATGGTGAAGGAAAGTGTCTGTTGGATTTGCAGCTTTTGAAAACGTTTCATGTACATTCCACTTGTAACGAAGGCTTGCTAACGGATGTGGTGGTGGATTCAGTCTTTTTGAAAATGGGACATCTTAAGGATCTACAGTTTTGCGCTAGTGCATTGGTAATGAATTTTGTAAAGATGAATTAACTTTAAAATTGAGATGAATTGAATTTAATTGATTTTATGGATCTATTTTAAGTTCTCCGGTGAAGCTGAAGCACGTTTGAATGAAAGTATTTCGATGGTCAAAGTGATTCGAAACTACACAGCGAACAAGGAGCATGTAAACTGGGAGTGCTGTAAAAATGGGGAGTTTATGCAGCTTTTGCAAGAAAACGCACGGCCAGGTAATTACTCTGATGATGGTGATCAGAGTGACAGCAGCAGTGAGGAAAGTGCTGAGGATGCTAGCGAGAGCGACTCCAGTGAATCTGAAGGTGAAGAGGATGAGCAGCAGGAGTAATTTTACGTTTAAATATTAGTCATTTACTATTTCTATAACTTTTTTTTACTTACTAGCTTAAATTTGGTCCTAGGTAGTTAGCTCCAATTTTTTAGCTACACCTACATTTAGCTACAAGGATGCTAGCTCCACTTGGTTTTTACTTCCACTTTTTAAAGTTCCAATGGACTTTAGTTCCACCCATTTTTTAGCTCCACTGCCTTTACCTCCAAAAGTCCTCATTGTAAAATTTACTTTAATTGAAATCAACTAAATTGGAAAATCAGTGGTAACCAAGCCTGTTTGTCAATCTTATTTCGCAAAGAACTCCGCATTCAAACACACTTGGAGCTCGTAAAACAGATCTGAAGGCTTCGTAGTCGCTTCGTAGAAGCTTTTTTGACCCAAAAATACATGCTCTTTAAAACTAGAGTGCTTTAATAGGACACAAAATTAATCTTGAATGTTGCATTCACATATTTGGTTAGTGTTTGAAACTATACTTCAATCTGTTTTGCAAGGGCAAATTAGTTCATGTTTTGCTTAATTGCTTGATTGAATGATTTATTTTAACAGCCATCAGAATCAGTATTGCTATTCATTCTTGATTTGGAGTGTGATTTAAATGTGGTTGTATTATGATAATGTAGTAACTATTTGCGATGCTGCTATGTTCTCATTTTCAAAATAGTATAACAAATCGGCTAACCAATCAAAACTTTTGTTGTAAGAGTAAGCAGTTTGCGATAGTACTGAAAAACTTTCGCTACTAGTAAATATATCCTAGACACGTGTCAATAAATTCAATTTTTATAATTGAAGCCATTTCTGGTTACACTGGATGAAATTCTTCCTGGTTGTAAATGCAATGGAACTTTGACAAGAGAAAAATATAAGAACTTTGGTATCAAGAAATTTGCACATTGTCATTTCAGGTTTAAAATTAGCATAGGTATTCATATTTGTGTAGGCCCATATCAATAGTGGAACTAAAAATGGTGGAGCTAAAAAAATTGTAGCTAAAATATTTTTGGAGGTAAAGACCGGGTGTAACTAAAAAAAGTGGAGCTAAAAAATTGGAACTAGAGTCCGGTGTAACTAACGTCTTTTGAGCTAACTACCGTACACCTTAAATTTTGGTACTAGTAAAGTTAATATTAGCTGATTTAGATTTGTTTAGAAAATTGTAAAAATTATAATAATATGCAGTTAAACTATTATAATGCAATTTATGTAAAGTTAGGCTTTAAATTGAATTCATGTGATTGTTCTAGTTTCAATTTTACGGTTGCTAAATGTGTAGTTTACTATTTCAGCATTTAGTTAGGTTTGTTTCAAATAATAATTTGATACTTTTTGGCAAATCGATATGTATGAATAAATGTTACTTCTTCAAACCCGCATAGTCTGGCTGGTTCAGTTTCCAACTTTTATTTTAGTAATACCCCAAATGATAAATATTGCTTAGCTATATAAGTCATTCATAAATTTTGTAAAAGGTTTTTTTACAGAGCTCCAAACGTTTTGATAAACATGTTTTCTAAACTGCAATAGCATATTTGTAATATCCTTATGCACATATTTAAATAGAGTATAACCCATGCGCAATTTGTAAATTACTGACACAAATCCGATCTCTAAACAATAAATAGCAAAACTAAAACACAATCCTATCAAAAGTACACAAAATATGATCAATATATTCCCTTTCAACGAAGCACTCACAGGTTTAACATTTCCTTTTGTGTATGGCACTGCATTTACTGATATTCTTGGCAACCATTGGTCAATTCCAGAAGCTTTTAGGTAACTAATTCGTAGTAAAAAACTGGGATGCACAAGCCCATTAAATATAAGTACAGCTAGCTGACTAGTAAATGCCTCAGAACCAACGGAAACTAACTTCTGATTTTGTGAAAATGCTTTTTTGGCAAATTCATGACACAAGTACTCTGGTAACATAAATGCTGTTTTGTTACATGTTATTAGATTACTAGTGTACCATTCCAGTTGTTGTTCAAGTATTTTGTGTTTATTATTTCGAATATCTTTAGAATCTAGTAGTGTTAATCTTCTAACTAAATGGCTTACGTTTGAGTGCAAACGCGTTACATGTTTCAGATTTTTATATTTCTTATGGTCTTTTTTAGATCCAGAGGTCTGTTTTGCTAGCCATTCAAAGGACTCAAGCTCACTCCACCCACTCCAGCAATATCTAGACGCTATAAAGAATATTATATGTGTTTTAAACCCTAACAGCAAATTACTATGCTTTTTGTTTAAACAATCATTATATTCGTTAATGATAAATATTTCGTTTAGCCTTGTGTAAAGAGAAAAATTATCAGCTTTTAGCTTTGCCAACATTTCGTACAATAGAAGTTGTCTTGGAGTTACCATATTGTAGACATTTTGGTTTTTATAACCACAACTTAACACTAAACCAGTTAATAAAAATCCTATAGAAATCCACTTGACTGAATGGTTGTTAATTAATTTGTCTGGAAAGGGATTTCCTTGCTCAAGCAGTAGTTTAGCTAGTGCAAACAAATTTTCTATGAATTTGTTACTACACTTTAGAATTGTACATTTACCAGACACAAATACCAAAAGATATAATGCTGTTAATATCACGCTAACAAGAACAGTTATCCATACATTTTTATCATATACTTTTAGCAGTTCCTCAAACGGAAATGGTTGAATACCACGTTGTCCACAAGTTACAAATTTAAGCGTGTCAACAACGCTAGAAACTACTATAGTATTGCTAAGGCTACGTGCCCAGTGCGAGGTATTTGAACCAATACTCAAACCTAGGTCAAAACTTGACAAAGTGCATCTCTGTTCTTGGTAATTAGGATCAGGTATTTGAAGATTAGCGCACTTTATTTTCCTGTTTTTCCAAAGTGTTTGGTTTTTTAGTATTTGCAATAGTAAGCTTAAAAAAGTCAAATAAAATTTTCTCTTTTTGTCTATGTTGTTAAGCTCTAGATACAGCTTTTCGTGTCCATGGTTATAAGCCATTTTCCAAACAGAATTTTGCGAAATTCCTGTGGATTCTGTTAGTATGTTAGGTCTGTATGGAAACACGTTCCACGGCATATGATATAGCGACAGTTTGTTGATATCTAAATATGTTTTAAAAATATAAAGTTTAAAGTATTTGGCTGCGTGATGTATACGATATTATCAGTAAAGCTATTACATACCTGACGTATACAAAAGCTTGGTTAAGTGAACTAACTTGTCGCATATACAGGGTTGCACATGAAATACCGCTCTATTTTGATTGTCATCTTCCATTCGTATTACAAGAAAGGTATGATGACTTACTTGAAAAAAGGCGCTATTTGCTGTTAGATACAACCAGTGAAAAATGACAACCCTTGTTGGCAAAGGTTGAGATTTACTAGACACTAAAATGTTTATGCTAGATATTGAACCCGGTAAAGCGTGACTAAACGCCCAAAAATTGCTGGCATAGTTAAAAATTTGAATATACCCATAGTCAGAATTTAACAGGTAGAAGGTAGGCTGAAACAATAGGATTTTGATTGTCCCAAGCCACGGAATGGACTTGGAGGTGAACTTTAAAAAATTAATTTTTAAACAATACTCCAACGGATTAGTTATGTAAAACCGAGGTTTTTCAAGAAATTTGGATGCTGGGCATCGGAACTTTTTAAAGACGCAGGAATTGTTACAGTGACGTTGAAATGTGTCTCTTGGAATCCAAACAAACACGTTACGTTTATACATATTTACATAGAGTAAAGCCAGTTCTGGACTTTTAATGATTACTGGAAATTTAGATGCTTTTATGTTAGCAAATTGAAAGTTAAAAATAACAGTAAGTTTTTTATCAGTGGGTATGAACTCCAAAAGCGAATCTATGTCTATGTTGGTACTTGGTAAACGGGAATAGGAAAATTGAATATATTGATTGAAAATATATCTGTCAGAACTTGAAAGGTGGGCAATTTCTGTTTGTGTGATTGTTTTTATAAGTTTAATCACTTCTCCGCAAACAAAACTAAAGCTGAATAGGAAAAATGCAAATTGAAACAGCATTGTTTTCAAAACAAATTATGAGACTAGGAACTTAGTAGTATATACTATGTATTGTACCAGTGTTCTAAATGGTGTGTGAAACAAGAGTTAAACGCGTATTCGCAAATCTAAATTCAAAATGTTTAAGTTTTGCACACCGACTATATGCCGAGGTTTTAAATAATTACATTTGTAGCGCCAGGATGCTGTCAAAAAGGTTCTATTAGCAGTGCTGTAAAAGTTGGATATGTGCTCAAAGTATTTATATAAGCACTTAAATTGATTAATTATTAACAGTTTTACCTTACCAGTAATTAAATTCGAATTTCTCAATATTCCCGAAGCAAGACGGAATTTAGCCATAGTGTTGTGGTAATTTGTAAAAGTAAAAACTATTGTACAACTAAAAGATTTTTTATTGCAAGTCTACTGAGTGACTGCGCTTAAATATTAGTTAATATCATATAGCCATTATTGCTAAAGCCATTCTCAATCCAATAGAAAGTATACTATTTACCGCATTTATATTTCTTACGGACAGTCATTCTGGAATCATACATTTGTAAACCCCTTTGGTCTCAGTGACAAAGCAAGCGAGCCTATAGACTCAGCAACTGAAATTTTCAAAGCTGTGTGTTTCGTAGTTACACTGGAAGGAATTAAGTTCAGAAACTTATTTGAAGTATGTAGTATTCCAGTGCAGTATATATCCAGAAAAAGTAATTTAGATGTAAGCCTACTTTAACTAATGGAATGGCGATCAAACTAGATAGGGTACCTTTTATTTTTGCTAATGAGGTAGTCATATAAAACCTTTCGACAGTATTAAAAAGTCTTCTACCAAAAAATATATACTATACACTCCCGCTGCTTCAGCAAAATTTTGGCAAACATTAGTTTTAGTCGTTTTAGCTAATTGAAAATTGTGCGCGTGGCATTTTGAATATGCCCTGTTAAGGTACTTTCAAGTTTTTAATTTGCAAATAAATTCACTTTTTGCTTACTTACCAAATTTGTTTTTCGGAGAAGACATGAAGCAGGGCTGAATAATTATTTTTGGTAATTTGGCTGAACATTAAATACCTATTTGAACAAACTGACGTCAATAGCTTGGAAAGCCCATCAATGTTTTTCATACGCTACTGCCTAGTTTAATATGTATTGAAGCCTTCAAAGTTGTACCTGCCGGTATATAAAAATGAAGAAAATACTATTAAACACTTTTAGATTTTTTGTTTGTTTAACTTTGATTTTCAATTCAGTGGACTCTAAATTCCCTAAAATATATGTTAAACCTTGCTATGATGGGCGTACTTATCTTTGCTTTAATAATCGTGAACTGCAACACAACCGAACTTGGTATATGATATCCAGCGAAGAAAATCCAAATCCTGTAACTGACATAAACGACGTTCAAAACCTCGACAAATTTGTTTTGCCGTTTAGTCAATGCCTCATACACGTGGTTACAGAGCATGGATATAATTATCCGTTGAAGAATCTTAATCAACCTATAATTCACACAAAGCCCGTGCTAATGATACATCGAAAATACCTAGAAGAGACTTACAACTCAACTTTTAATAAACTAACCGAAGGCAGTCACGTCAAATTTTTTATGGCATCGCCAAATATAAACTTATCGCAAGTGGGATACTGTTCAACGTCAAAATACCACAGATTTGATTTGTGGCGACATTATCTCTTCGCCGATAAAACTGTTTGCTTGAGTATCGACCAGTTGGTGTTTTCAATGAATATACGTCCATGGAGTTGTGAGGTGGAGCTGTATCTGTTTCCGGATTTGAACTTTCATCACAATATACTGCATCGTCACTTTGAGCACTACAAGCCAATGTTTTGGAGAAGATATGTACTACAGCATCAACACATAATATTACCATCTTTGAATTCAAGAGGTCCATACAGTATAATTGTTTTGGAAACAAGAAAATCGAAATCAAAGAATATCCAAGTTATATACAATTGGATTTGGAAAATCTTTCACAGTGATAGGTTTACACTGCGGTTAAGTATGAATTCTGTTATGATTGCCAAAGTAACACAGTCAACAGGTAGAATCAGTTTAGTCAATTTGGTTCAGTATGCAGGAGAATCCAAAATTATTCAAATTGATATTACTTGGTTACTATTAGGAAAGTCTAGAAATCTAAAATCCTTCAATTTAGAAATTGAGCAAGTACTATTATCAATCCGGGAAAATCGAGATTTTGTTTTATTTCCTACTGTGGACAAAGTTGATGTGTATGACTTTTACCACCAAAAACTGCAAAGTATTGTGCTTGGATGTAAAGGTACACAAGTTTACGACAAACTTTCTGACTTACTTAAAATAAGGTCGCTTAGTAGCATGTTGTTCCACGGTTTGGCACATATGGTACGTTCTCTGACTAACAATTTTACTTTGGCATATCAACCTGTATGCAAAGCTTTTGCAAAAGACACACCAATTATTACAACCAGACAAAAGTATTTGGAAATCGGTGTCCACTTGTACTTTCCCTATATAAACGGCACACGCTGGAAAAACTTCCCTTTCAGCTATCCTCTTCCCACAGAGCAGTATCTAATTATAAGTTGCGGTCGAGCAAAAACTACTGGTTTGAACTTTATGTTGTTGGTGTCTGTCTACGATACATGGATTTGGATGTTATGTCTAGTTTTGTTTTTTGTTGTTCCGTTTCTGCTTTTTGTAAATTATTTCAAAGAGTCAAAAGTTTCTGAAGAACGAAAACTCGGTAAAATTTCTAAAGAAATTATGGGCACACTAAGATGTTTATTAGAGCAGGGTGACCCTTTTTCCCAATTTGTTTTTCAAATACCCGGCCTAAGAATTGCTACTGGCACTTTACTTCTCTCTGGAGTCGTGCTGAGCAATGCGTACAAGAACGAAAATTTGTTTAATCTAATCTCGTCATTTTTCCCAGTGCCATACAAGCACACTCAAGAAATTATTAACAGTGGGTTTGACATTTATATCAAATCTAACATAAAAACTGTGGGCGGTCCTTGTCCAAAAGAAAATGACACTGAGACTAGTTGGTTTTTTGCTCCTGAATGTTTATCAAATGTTTCCAAGGCTCACGAATACAACTTTGCAAATCGGAGTGTTCTTTATCCAAAATTGTTAGATTTCCCTGAGAACGGAAGTACGGAATACACGTTTTATGTAACTATACACTCCGTAATTAAGTATTGGGATAATCACCGTTACGGAGCAAATGTTACAAGCTTAATACCCGCTTATAACCTGTTGCTAAATAGTACTAGGATGTTGCCCATTACAAAACGTCAACTTGAACATATTGCCAACGGACAGAAGAAAGGAATTGCTGTTCACGAAGCATTTTTTGAACTTCAAGAGGAAGTAGCTTTAGAAAAAATTAGCAAATGTAACAAAACCGCTTTGCTAACATCAGAGCTAAACGCATTAGAAATTTCTTTTTGGTTGAAGAGTCAAGGAAAGAATGATGTTTACGTGTTGAAAGACATATTAGTACAAAAAGAAGTTCGGTTTTTGATTCAAGGTTGGCTGCCCAGTCAGTCCTTTCTTTGGAGATATTACGGTTGGGATATGGCAGGAATTTGGCAATGGTGGCAAGATTTAATAACCAGACATATAGCTGGTATACGAAGTAATATTCGCAGTAGTGTGGTTAATTCTAGTGACGACACTATGAAAGATGAAAAAAATGAAAGAGTGCACGCGGCGTCGTTGAATGGGAACATTTTAGTTATATTCAGTCTATGGGTGCTTGGAATGGTTCTAGCTTTGAACATTTGCATATATGAAACTAAATCAAGAATAAAGCTAAAATGTGGTGCTAGAAAAAGAAAGAAGTTTACAGTTCTAAATAAGAAAGGCAAAAGTACGTTATGCCTAATAGGTGTGAGAAAAACTTTAAATAACATACGAAAAGATGTTTTAAGTACATAAGTAAGCGTAAGTATGAATGTATTTAAATATTTGTAAATGTGGTTTATTTATTATAGCAGGATTTGAGTGGTAGATTAAGTTTGCTTTAGAAATCATGCAACATGCCTTAAGCAAAAGTGAACACATATATATATTTAAAAAGCTTTATAAAACAATTCTTTACTGTAACATATTAACCTATACTACCAAGTAGATTTAAAATATAACAATATGTGGCTAACAAATAAGTTTTTTGCTTAACACTAATTACAAGACAAGGTATCTAATTACTAGATAAGATTAATGCATTAAAATTTGTGCATTGATATATTTGCTTATAGACTTAATAAAAATAGTACACGCATTTGGCTGGACTTTGTTTAACTCTTAACTTGCTATGCCTAATTATACAGTTACGGTAACATATATACACCTAAATTTCACCCAAGTGAATATAATGATTTTTTATTACAACTGATACTGTTTTTGGAGCCGGAGCCAACATTGACAAAGATTAACTTTATTTATACCAGTATACATTTTCCAACATTTCCTAAAAACATTTTGAAGTTCCGTCGTAGTTTGTCCAAAAATTATTTTGGGCCACCATTCCTTTATTCCATTTTGCTCATAATGCTTCAGTTGCTTCCAAAATTGAGTTGTCAAGCCATAAAATCTAGAGCTAGCATTCAGCCTTAATCTAAGAATCGTAATTTTGCAACAGATTTGACTTTAATAGATCGGACTTTAGACAGAAACAAATTTTTGCACCGCCAACACAACTGCACTGGAAAGAACCAAAATCCGTGCCTATTTTCTATGACAAATATTGTTATTGAAAGGAAAATTCCACAGCTTAGTACAGCAAATATAATGACAATGTTTCCTTGCATTGATGCAGCCTTGACATGTTTTGTATCCTGGTCAATACCTACCTGATTATAACGACTAGCATGTACAAATTTCATCCACCAATCCATTACACCCGTTTCCTGAACTAAATTTGTTCTACGAATTATAAACGGAGTTACCATCCCACTAAGAACAAATGCAAAATGCTTTCTAAAATATGTTTCCTTTCCAAGATGAATATGCGGGATTATAGTACTCCAATTTGAGTTTTGTAGTAGATACGCTGTCCTGTGTATATACGTATAAGGAAAAAACAAGCCTACCTTTTTGCATTGTCTTAGTTCATTCATCAGCAAATCTTCCTCCACTTCTAGATAGCTTCTACGAATATTTATTCCTAAAGCAGCAACTTGTTGAAAATTTAAAGCAAGTTTCTTAGGGTTTGTCATAGGTATTATATTTTCTACTAAGTGTTGCGTTATAAATCTCATTTCTGGGTGCAACATTACCTTTCTCTGAACATCTCGTTCAACAAAAGTACGATAAAAGCCCTTTGTAAAGGACGACCCTTGTAATGCCATTAAGGTCGGATTTTCAGCAGGAAAAAAATCAAACGAGTTATTGTACCAGATCTGCTGAAGTTTATCATAATTCTGATTTTCATGATAATGAAGCATGACGTCGGTTGTGCTTGTGTACATTCTAAATTTGTTTTCAACAAGCTCACTAAATGTTGTGTATGGTTTTAGCCCTCTGGATGCAATCATGTTGTAAACATTATTGTTTTTGTAACCGTTGCTCAATATCAGTCCTGCTGTAAGAAATGATATTAAAATCAACCTGTACTGCACATGCTTTAAATGTTTGTCGCTTAATGAACCCCCTTGTTCAAGTAGTATTTGCACCACAAGGAAGCCATGACTAAAGTTTGTAATTTTAACTTTACCAAACTGTGGAAAAACTAAGATGCTAACCATAAAGCAGCCCAAAATACACAACCAAACAAAAACGTCGTACACACTTATCAATTCCTGAAAAGCTAGCAACTCATATCTTTGAGAGCCACAAGCAATAAATTTCACAGCATGTGTTGGATTTTCTGCGGCAAGTCCATAAGCATATGGATTAGCACCCGAATACGATATTCGGGTTAGTCTTGCATAAGAATAAGCTCTGACACTATCTGCCCATCTTTTCACTTGTCCATTTTCACAGCGGGTTGTCATATCTCTTCTTAGGAAAGTATAGTTCCGCATAATGGTAGATGTCCACACATGAACTTGAGCCAAGGCCATTTTATTTGTTATATGTGTGGGCTCTGTCATCAGGCTCCATATTGTGTCTGGTAAGCAGTATCCCATAACCTGAGTAAAAAATTGATGTGCATCGCTACCGTCGTGGTCTACCGCCCAGTCAGTCATTTCATTTTGACGAGGAAACGCTCCATGGTTTTCCAAATTACGGAGTGATGATAACGTATGCGCTTCAACTTTGGTTTGTGGAATTGGTTCAACTGGACGTCTAAATTTATTGTTAGTCTTATTAAATGTTAACTATTCAAATGTTTTTCGTTATTGAATTAGTTGACTTACCTGGCCACGCATGTAATGCAAAATACAATGCAAGATTGAATATTACTAACTGTTCCTGCCAACAATTTAGACTGGGATGTTTCGACAGTTAGTTGAATGTAGATTTGTCTGGTAGCAATTGTTGGACATTTAGAGTAAAAGATGTTGCACGCCCAGACCCATTCCCACTTCAGAAAATTTACCAACTCCAGATCATTTGTTTGGCTGTTTGCATTTTCATGCTGTAGCATATCTTCCCAAAACACAAAACCCAGCAAAGTTGCTACAGAACTGGGAAATATATGCTGTCTTTGATCAGGATTTTCATGGCTGTATTGAAACACTGGTGGAGTTTGGGGGCGGTTGTTATAGATGCGTTGATAATGGTTTTTGGACCACGACATGTATTTCATTGACTTAAGAAATAGTAATTGGGCCTGACAATTCCACGGTTTTGCACTTGAAGAAAATAAGTAAAAGCTAAGTATGAAGCAAAACGGTGACCAGGATGTAAATTTTGATGGTGGACATGCTCTTTTAGACACATCTGTTGAATAGCTGGTTGTTGGATTGCGAAGGAGAATGGGATGTGTTGGTGGTAAAAAGTTTAGGTTGTGAAAATTATCAAAAATTATAAGACAGTTTTGCGCTCCAATTGGGTCAATGTAATCGTTTAAATTATTGATATGGCTTAGTGGTGCATAAAACTCGTCAATTGCCATTTTGGATATTTGGTTTTGCTTCCAATCTACGATTAATTAATTATTCGTCTGGCAATCCACTTTTCTTATAATAACTGCACACAAGTCAAGTTGACACAAACTAAAGTTTTGATAATCATCACGTATTTTTTTTACAAAACTGTAGAAGTTCTGTATCTGTACACTGTAAACTGTATCCCAAATAGCTAACTATATTCTTTATAATATTCCAAGTATTAAGATGCCTAAATGTGTAACTCAAGTTTTAGCACTTGTAACTTCCTGTTGGCCTTAGTTGCTTATACTGTACTAGAAATATCTTGAGTATGAATCAATATTTGACCTGAGAATGATAACGGATGTTTAAAAATGATTATCACGTAAGTATCAATTAATTTGAATTCCGGTGTCGTAAGCAACCCGCTCACAATCTTTAATTAGGCACGAATTAATTTCCATTACATATCAGCTTAGCTTTCATTAGGTGCTTATCTAAATCCTTAATTGTTTTTTTGCCTTTTGGACAGGTTTTATTGATTTAAAAAAAGTTGTTCCTCTCGATATTGATGTGAATTTGAATGTTTTCAAATATCTTTTTCCAAGGAATGGTTGGATAACCAAGAATAAGACATATTAGGAAATTTGATACAATTTTTATCAGGTAGTTTGTGTTGGGGTTTGCTAGCACAACGTGTGCAAAACTCAGATTATAATCCTTCAAATCAAATACATCGATACAGTTAAATTGAAAATTCGATAATCCTATAATAAATCATTTGAATTCTATTGACTAACAATATAACGTAAAATCGTAAATACGCGGAACCCACACTATAATCATAACATGCATACAAAGCTGCCAATTTGATGATACACAAAATTACGGAAACTACAGAAATGCCAGCATACATAAATTCAGGTAGAAAACAATATGCAGAAACTAACCTTCTTACTTGAAAGAAAACTGTGCAGATAATGTTTTTCCACATAATATTGATTTGTTATTCTGACGTGCAAATGAAAATAAGAACTTGAGTATATAGGACAACTTCAACCAAACCAGCAACCTAACTAACAATTTTAGACTGCTCAACAAAATGTAATCACAACTATTGCAGGTTTAACTCCTGATTATATAGAAACTTGATACTTTATTAGTGGTTACATTAAGTTTGGTGCATTTACTGTTTATGTAAACCTGCATATCAATAGATTATATCGTTCTATGAATCTGTCTATATGCATCACGACTAATGCCAAATGTTTTATAGAGTTGGGTTGCAACAACTTTCCACAATATATTTCCTGTCATCTATGCTGGGTACTTGCCACAACATTTTGCTTTCCTCTTGTTAGACGAGATAAATCTGAATTGGCAAAGTAAACAATAATCAGAAAATTTTCTAGCAAAAAATTGAAACAATGGGTGTTAAATACACGTCTAACATTAACAGTGACAGTTTTCCTGTTGCAACAAGTTAGTGCGTACAAGAGCTTGAAATTCTCCTGAAGAGTCCAATTTGACCAATTGCCGACGAATTATGCATACAAAATATGAATTTTGTAAACCTTTTGAACATTTTGAATTGAAGCAATAAGTTATAAATATTAAACAAGCCAAAATTACCCACATTGTTTGCAAAGTTCTGTAGTAAATGTAGATGCATTGCATAATTGTTGCAAAACGTTCATAGTGTCATAACTGGCTTAGGCAATCCATTGGTTGCTGTGTTCTATTTTATAGCACTGAGAAATTAGGCATTTCAAAACGATTGTGTACCGATTTCTCCGTCTTGCATGATTTTGAGCTTGATTAGGATTCCCACGTTTCTTCACTTTGATATTTACAAATTCCAAAAGCCGCAATGGGTACTCTTTAAATTTCATACATCCATAATCACATTTTTGTTAGTATAATGCTACAATACAGATATCATTCTTTGAGCTATTTGGGCAAACAACAATTTTTACTAGTACAAACACAAGTAAGTAAACAAAGGAAAAGTATATTCCAACTCGTCAACTCCTGGCTGGCAGGGAGCAACAACTTAAATATTTACCAAATTTGTACTGATTGCCAGGATACTAAATAACCTTTTTCACCTTTTTGCGATAGTAAATCAGTGATATAAAAACCATAGCAGCAATTAACTTAGACAGTAGTATATTTATAAACAATTTAATTTTCCAATTTTCAACACACGATTCCAAGCAAACATCAGCTTTAAACATTACACAAACAATCGTCAATATTTATATAAACCTAATAACCGATTAGAATTAAAATTGTACCACATATTAAAATCCCTTATTTAACTTAAGGACAACGTAACTCCACTTGAGAAATATAAATAAATGACAATGCATGATAATTTTATACAGTAAGCAAAGTAGTCAACAATTAGTGTGTGGTTTTGTTAGTGATTTTCTTAGATTTGTTATCAAATGTAAATTATTTTGGTAAATAAATGAAAAGTTTATTACTGTAGACAAATAGTATTTAGTGCCTAATTACGGGTTACAAATTCAAAGTTGGAAAGTTACAGAATGTTTATTTTAGATTTTACACTATTCTAACCATATCTAAACAATAATGTGTAATTAACTAAATACACAATGATACAATCCATGTAACTGTATGTATATAGCATCATAAGTTTGTGTATTCTGGCAAATGTGGTTTAGGTAGAAAGCATAGTCCAAATTCAAATATTGGTTGTCTAAGCACACTAAAGTAATGTTTACATAGTAAAGGAGTATCAAATTATTGAATGATGGAAATTTGGATAAAGTTT
The DNA here is from genome assembly GCA_029691765.1 of Entomobrya proxima. Lineage (NCBI taxonomy): Eukaryota > Metazoa > Arthropoda > Collembola > Entomobryomorpha > Entomobryidae > Entomobrya > Entomobrya proxima. The sequence goes on from CM056172.1 coordinate 40,587,954, forward strand.
TTAGAACACGCTCTGCAAATATTTAAATTTAGATACATTTACATAATTTGGAAATATTTCAGAAACTCTCACTCTGTCTCTATGTTCAATTCAAATATGCTGGAAAGCAATCTGGTTTTATTTACTAAAACTTGCCAATTGGCAAAGTTTTTGGAAAGCGTTCCAATTGACTTTGATTCCAAAAAAAGAATACTTAAAGTCAGCAATAATAGCAAAACTTCCAAATTGGCATTACCAATTCACCAATTGCTTCTTCTGCTATTTATTTTTAGCGCAGCAACAAACATCTTTCAGAATTACGAATCAGACTTAATAAACAAACTTCTCATAATCTACGCAGGAATATGCTTAACAATTACTCATCTTTTGGTGCGTTCAGTTAGACATCACTTACCAACCGTTTGTCTGTACATTAACGGACTACTAGAATTTGGGAAGAAATTTCCTAAACGAAAACTAGATAGCAAGCTAATTATTAAACTGAACGAATTTTCAGCCTATGCTGTGCTGGTTTGCTGTGTAGCTCTGCCATTTCTTTACGTTTACGGTTTGCATTTTAGATGCCCTTGCACACCTCGTTTACTGGGTCACTGGCTATTACCAGAATGCTCTGCACCAGAAACCATTCTCAATTATTGGACAGTAAGATATATCTGGAGAGCGGGATTGCTTTTGATAAATTATTGGCTCTGGTCATTTGGATTCAACGGTGGAGTATTTGTGGGTTCTAGCATGTTAATTTTGTGCACGTTCTCATTCCAGACAAGCTTATCTAGGTAACATTAGGGATATTTACAATTGATCATATTTATTGACTTCACGTTTACATTTGTGAAATTGTCGATTTTTCAGATTGCAGCATTACGTTGCAAGCTATAAGTTTTGTCCTACAACCACAGCAACATACCACAGAACTCTGCAATATTTGGGAATACTAATGAATGAAGTTCAGCAAAAAACTGTCGTCACAGGAGTTACTTTTGGAGGAATTACATTGCAGGGCATAAGTGTAGCAACAGTCATCAAGATACAGTCTGGAAGGAACAGCTTTTTTATTTACGCTCTATTTGTTGTTGTTATTCTTTGCGCTATACAGGTACTGATTCTGCTTAGCGGTATGGCGCAGCTATACTTAAAATCGAAGGAAACACTGCACAAACTAAAACTTCGACTCAAGGCGCCGTTCAGCATTAAGCGAGATATGCGGATGTACAAACGGTTTTGTACAAGTTGTACGCACATAAAGGTAAAATTTGGCTCTCTAAATTTCATAGATAGGCCAACGCCACTGAATTGTATGGATTTTGCGAATGAGCTAACCGTTCAGCTACTACTTCTTAGTCAGCGTCAGCACTAACCTTAGTAATATAGTAAAAAATTGCACATAGCATAAAATAGTATAAACTATACAGGTTATAGTATAGCACATATATTTAGTAAGCACTACTCCGGTTATTAATTCAAGAAATTTGCGGCATTGCTGAAAAATGCATGCTGTATACATTTTATTATTTATAATCGGCAACTATATGACTAAATAAAAGTAAACACGTTCCACAGTTTTCAATTATCGATCCCAAATAAATTGTTGCTCTTTCTCTGCATAAAGGTCCTACAACACCACAACAAAATTCTGTGGGTCTCAATGAACTCAACACACGTGTTGTGTATATTTTCTTACCAGGAAACTTCTGCAAACACATTTTCCATTCCCGCAACATATCACTACTTAACTGAATACATTCTGGCGCCAAGGGCATTGCTGCAAATAAAAGCATACAACAAATTCCCACTACAATTGGAACAAAAGGAAACACAAACGGGGAAAGTATGCCCTAACCCCAAATTGACAAGCAAACGGAAAATATTAAAATGTAGAATCCAAAACCCATGTAAATGGCAACAAGCATTCGGGCAGACTCAATTAACACGGTATGTAAAACACGCAAATGTTGATAGCAAACTAGTATGTGTTGCAAATTTGAATTTGTTGAACTTTTGCTGAGTCGCTTAAGGATTCGTAAATAGTTTCTGTGCACATTGACAACGTAAAGAACTATTATGCAGCTGGTTTCAATAACAGTAATAATTTCAAAAATTCCAAACAAATGATATGCAACAGACACTGTAGCTTCTACTATAAAAAATGTTGGAGAACGAGAATTTACCGGCGGAACAAATAGTTTACTGCAACAGGCACCATTGAAACGTTACACAGTCCTAAGCCAACAAACAGCACTGGGATATTTAGAAGCGTCAAACAAAATACAAGAACGACAGCTAAAGTACCCAGTCCGTCCTTGTACCATGGAATACGTTTACGTCTGTAAAACTCAGTTAAAGGTGGAAAAAGGTTGAGAAGTTTATTTAGGTATGCTACAATCTCTGCTCTGTGTTTTAAAAACGTCCACTCAATACTTAATACTAACATACAAGTTATCCAAGCGTAACTAATAAAAAATAATTCGTTGGCTTTGTGTTTTAAAGCGTACTTTAGTTTTGCACGGTTAGAATTAAATGGAACAAACATTAACGCTGTTATTACATTCCATAAAATAAATAATGTAGGCAACATCCAGGTCAGGCGGTAAAAAGGTTTTTGTTCGTAGTAAAACGCTTGTGTGTTGCGGTTCCACCCAAGTATAAAACGTTTACGAAACACCGATGTTTGCACCAGCTGGTACAAATCCAAAGCTTTGTACATCAATGGTGTGGCCATTTCAGTTTACAAATGTAGCTCACATTGGAATATTCTATTGAAAAGTGTAAGATTGAGTTACTTTCTAAATCAATATGTATTTGTAAGAATCACGATTCAAAATGAATTATGCAAGTACAAAACATCAGCATTTGAAGGGCCTTAACTGAGATGATTAAATAACTTTTTTGGTCCTATTCAACGTTCAATTATTACAAGCTAGAGAGTTCTAAAAGCTGACGTTCAAATTTACAGTCTAAAACATACCTTTATTAGTTAAAATACGCAAAATCTATTTTTTGTTTCTAAGTTAGCGAATGTATAGTATTGCGGACGACTACAATGTCAAATTGACAACACGAAGGTATAATCCTTGCATGAACAACTTACACTTACCCTTCTAGTAATCCTGAAAATTTGTTTACCATAAGAATAATTTATTCAAAAAGTTTTAAGTTACAATGTCAAATGTTGGAATTTAATGCTAATAAAATATGTAGTTTTACCTCTCCACGAGGAGTCCTTCAAATTTATCTTTTAACCTTGTAAAGAGTAATTTAAGTTAGGAATTACAGCCTGTGGCTTTGTTTAGTAAAGTTAAAGTCATCTTGTTTCCGTTTTTATTAAACCAAGAGAAAATTCTTTCCTGTCATGGATACTACTTTTAAAAATCAGTTAACCAATTACTACGTACAATACTGGAATCAACATTTAAGTATATCAAAACTCCACAAATTTGGTAATTTATCCTGACGCAAGCATGAATAATAAAAGCGATAGAAAACCATGGTCGATATATTATATTTATATATGCACTAGCGCAATTTGCGTGTTCATGCAACTTTAATTTCTATGGTTATTATCATGCCTAATAGTATCTTCTACTATAGCAGTATAAAATAATTCTGTACTGAAGGTTTATCGCAATTTCCGTTGCAATTAGCGTTCTCCGGTTCGAACGGGTACTAAAAGATAAACGATGCTCTTAAGATAAACGCTATAATATACAAAACTTTGAGTTAAACCGTTATGCTATTCCAAACACTATTCTGGATTAGTAAATCTCACAACGTGTAAAATATGTTCTAGAATAATATAATTGCTTAAATTAATTCAGAGTTGTATTTGGCTTCAAACCGAGCTACTAGACTCTAAACCTAAGATATAATCTTTTTTAAGATTATTGTAGATATCAATATCAGATTTTAGTGGTGCATATTATTTAGAAAACTTTCTGAAAACACAACGCCGCCGTCTAATTTTTAACGAATCAGGCAACATATTATTAGTAGGTTAATTTTTGAAAATGGTCAGCCAGTTTGCGTAGGTGTATCAGTGGTGTTTTATAAAGCTAAATTTTTGTCAATTTAATCATATAGTAGCTTGAAACCCACTTTTAATTTGAATGCATTTACTTCACGTTCATACTTTCGATTGCCTGTAATTAGAGCAACAGCTAGTATTGCCACGGTTACGGTTTCAGTTGAAACCGAAAACCGGTTTCGGTTACAAATAAAAAACCGTAACCGAAACCGAGTTCGGTTACGGTTTCGGTTAAAAACCGTAACCGAACCGAAATTCGGTTTCGGTTACCTTAGTCTTCTGTTCTTATATTATCTTTCATGTACGCCGACTCTATCCAAACTTGGAGCATGAATTCCTTGTTCATAAATAATGAAAAAAATAACATTTAACTTATTAAAACGCAAAAAGGGTACTAAGTCAATTTACTAAATGACAAGCCAAAAAACTTCATGCAAAAAGTTATGTCCAGTGTGGGTATCGATCCCGCGACCTCAAGCCCAGAGTCCAACACGCAAGCGCTTAAGCCACGGTAGATGAGCTTGAGTAACGAGGTAGGGAAGCTGGTCGTAAACATAGAATGTGAGCCTGCACGTACGTACGGTGTACGGCACATCAATCTTCATAAAGTAGGAAACCGAATCATAACCGAAACCGGCGGTTTTTCAGTGTTCGGTTTTTAAATGTAACCGAACCGAAACCGAAACCGTAACCGAATTAAAAACCGAACCAAAACCGCCGGTTAACCGAAATAACCGAAACCGCGACGATCCTAGCAACAGCTCAGAGATAAGAAAAAAGTAGCTTAGTACTTATGTTGTTATGTCCATAACTATTCTTCCACAAAATGTTGAAAGTTTAATCATTTTCAAGACCAAACTGGGATTACTTGGCTACAAAATAGTTGATATACGTTTTACAGATGGCACCTACTGTGAAAAAAGTTCACATAATTACTACTAAAACATTCATTTGTTTAATAACATTGAAAGAAAAAACTTTTAGCATAATTTTAGAAATTATAGAGCCACAATTATATTGTAAGCTGGCGTTTGGTAATTGTAGTTGTAGTGTGTAAAGTTTCCTGACGTATGTACTAAAAGCTAAGCAAACATTAAATTTATAAATTCACAGCAAATTTAAAAATTCAATTGCCACATGAAAAAACAACTAATAGTTTCATCACACTAAGCTTGTAACCATTTTTTGCTTAAACCTTTTATACGTATATTATCATGAAACGTTACAATACGTATACTTTTACTACCATTTCAATCTTATTTCTGGATTTGTTAAATCCATGTAATCTCCACTTTCTTCCCGAAAAGTCGGACAATGCGGCAAACATTGTAGAAAAATACAATGATGAACAGCAAAATAACTGGATGTATCCTATGGTTCAAAATCTTGATAAATTGATAAATCCCCTTGCTACCCATAGGTCTCTAGTTGTATTCAACAACTTTCGTTTCACTAATATTCCCGCAAACATAAAACAACCTTACGCAATTCGTAGCCTGTTACCAGTTTTAATCAAGAGTAAAGATCTAGCAACTAACCATCAAACAAAAGAATTCAGCTTTCAGCAAACACTCCCCAACTTTGTTTGGTTACCTCGACAGGGAAGCTACTATCAACAGTCGCTAAGCAACAAAACCACAAGTAAAACTTGGCCATTTGATTTTCCACCTAGTACTGGTTATTACGACATTTTCTACACTCCTACTCCTGAGTACGTTTGTGGTGATTTCCGAATTGAAAACTACACGTCTAATGCCAGACCTTGGACAAATGTTATTTACGTAAATCTGTTTGCTCCAGATTTATTCTTTGAAACATTTGTTAATCCTAAATATCCGTATGTATGGAATACATGTGGTCTAGCCTCAGAACAATGCTCTCTTATTCCTAGGATATTCAGTCTTCACATTTTTGTAAATTTGAAACGATTTAAAAGAACTGACTTTAGAAGTTTGATACAAATGCTTCAACCGTCTCCTTATACTCGACAAAATCAAGGAATACTCTTGTTTGCTGGAGTAAAGTTTTGCTTGAGTTCGTTCAAGTTTTATGCTGGTTTATTTAAATCTGCCAGCATTGTGTCCATTTTGGTTCCCCAGATCAATTCAGTACACATTACTGTCTTTCAACTTGAAAAGTGGGAGTCTTTAACAGCGAATTATAGAAAACTGATATCCTTAGCATATCCTTCAAATTTTTGGTTTTGGGCACATTTTAAACACAGTGACATTGATAAGCACCTTGTGTTTGGCAACGAAATGTTGCCATTGAAATTACCGTTACGCAACTATAAGCTAGATAAAGTTGAGACTTTGTTTCGCGTATATTTTTCACTTTTTAGAGACGTAATGCATAACTATAGTTTTGTTGAACCGCTAAGCAAATACAAAGCAATTAAAAATTTACGAATGCTGCGTTCAGATACCAATGCTATGTGGAGAATACGCCTGCACACTCAAAAACCACCAGTTTCTTATTATCGGTTGACTGTTCAAAACACTCTTATGGCTTTGCGCTTTATAAGCTGTGGAAAGCCCAAAGCCATTAGTGGCTACCGCTTTATAGAGTTTATTGTTGTTTACGAATGGACCGTTTGGATAAGCTTATTTCTTGTAACGCTCACAATATCGTTTACGGTTACGTTTGCAGAAGCTAAATTAAATCATACCGAGTTTATTGTATCTGTAAAATGCATTCTAGAAAATACTTTAGATGTTACTAGAGTATTTTTGGAACAAGGAAGTTCAAAAATGGTTTCAGTAAAATCTAAAATCCGGTATTTAGGTGCTTTGATTTATTTATTTAGTGTTGTGATTACAAACGCTTACAAAAATACAAATGTATATAACATGGTGCAGCCCAGACAATACGTTCCATACAAATCTTTGCAAGAACTTGTAGCATCCAATTATACTATTTTTTCAAGACTCGGGAAGGTAAATATTGAGAATTTAGCTTTGTTAATAGAAACAAACAGAATAATGCCTAATTTTTCGATTTCGTCACACAAAATATATGTAATTACCTATTTCAATCAAAACCGTGGACTTCGTGAGTCGACTTTAATAACCTCAGAAATATTTGATTTGCAAAAGACTAAAAATGTACCCTCTTCTGAACTCTCAGAAAAAGAGCTTAAGAGGAAACTAGAGTACACATTCGCTAACAGCATTCTTCATAATTATGCGGCTACGCAAATTAAAGAATTTGCTAATACAATATTAATGCACTCAAACATGTATACGCTGGCTTCTATCGCTGAAATAAAAAAGTTGTCAAAAACGTTTTCTAAATTGCTGAGATTTCAGTATGAGAAAAACCTAAGACAAGAACTATTTTTATGTAAGAATGTAGCAGCCATTGTTCCAGAATATTTGCAAAATGAGTTGGCAACAGAGTTGACAAATCACAAATCACCAAGTCGTTCAGTTGATGTAGGACAAGAAGATTACAGTATGCAGTACATTGGAATTAATTTGAGAGGTTGGATAAACCCGTTTTTACAAATTAGGTTTGACGGACTAGGAAAATCTGGCATACTTGAGTGGTGGGTGAAACTTCTAAATCACAAGGGTGCAGAAGGCTTTAATGTATTGCCTGAAAAGCCTACAATGAAAGGTAACATTGTAATAATATTCTTAGTTTTACTTTCTGGACTTATAATAAGTATGTTAGTGTTTCTTTGCGAAAGTAGTATGATTATATTTATCAAGGTTGAACTGCTAGTTGAGTAAAACGCTTTCTTGATTGCAACTTCAAGAATGTTGACCAGATTTTGCAAAACAAACATGTTCACAACTCCATGACTAGATATGCAGGTCTGAAGCCTCCGTGCTAGAAAAATAAGGAAAGCGTTACAAATAGAAGAAACGAAATGATTAGACTTAAGTGTGTGGTTGGTGGCGTTAAAACTTTAATTTTATAAGCTGTTATAAATATATCGACTTCTAAGGTATATATTTAATTTTGCAACAGACTCGGAGTTACGATTTCAGTTGTAGTTAAGTGAAACTTTACGAACGATAAAATGACTTATTGTTTATTTATAAAAGGCAGAATATGAAAAATTAATTACATCATTAGTTCAAATTTACCGTAAAATATTTAATGGTACAAATGCCAAAACTGGTTGTATATAGTACGTAGCAACACCAATTGTTATAAGATTCCAAAAATAAATTTTTGCCCGAGCTGTCCGGACTACAGTCATATTTTTATATGGTTACGACAAATATTATTTTGAAGTCCAGCTTGTTACTTTCTTGAGTAAACACAGTGAACATAGCTTAAATTTTACAAATATTTAGAATTTTACCATTTCGAAGTTTTATAAAGATGTTTGGTGTGGAACAATTAAAGCTTTGTTAGTATCTCGACAAGCATACATTCTACTGTGCTTTTAAAAAAAAATACTGATATTTTTGTACCACATTTTATTATATGCTGTCCCCAAGCTTTTGAACATAAGATGGTGATAATGCTCGAAAGGACCACTCACTAATGTGAGACAACTTCTGGAACCCCAATGCAATTTAATGCTGGGTCAAACTATTCCAGACTATGGAAATAAATAGCAAACGATTCCAAAGATAAACTTAAGGAATTTCAACTTTATTATTTCCCAAAATAGACAAATAACGGCAGCTTTGTTAAGTGTCTCAGGACTAATACTCTCTTGATCGGTTGCCTCAAGAGGACTCATAACTATTTACAATTTTCATTCCCCTTTTATACTACACTGGCTACTCCGGGTTTGAACTCGGAAGATTACAAAATAGCAAGTAACAAAGAAACGTTTCATGACGAACTTTTCATGAAGCGATAAAAATAAACCATTTCCGGTTTCACAAGAAAAACTATCATTTTCCACACAAAGAAAGACAGAGGAAAATATGAACGTTTTACAAATTCCAACTTTACGTTGCATCGAATCTGACCTTTTTACCGGAAGTAGCCATTATAAAATACAAAGTTCACAATATTGAACTTTGAAAATGATCATCTTAGCAATAACAATAGCAATATCTGTGTGACTAAATTGCGTAAGATATTTTTTGAGTCTTTAATAAATGAATAAATAAAATAAAATAACAATACGAAATACTGAACGTGAACAAACAACAACGAGTTTACAGTTTTGAAAACGTTCAGTTAACAACGACAAGGAAAATTATAATAAAATATCCAGTATATCCTGTCTATTTCGAATCCAAATCCTCCGGAACATATGCAATATATTTACGTAGCACTAAAACTAAACTTGAATCTTGCAACAGTTTATGATGCCCAGCAAAACCTGCTAAACTTCAGCCCAGCACATATGTAATTAAGAAATGAATGGATCAATACACAGTGTCCTGAACGTTTTTCTGTTTTATCCATTAAAATAACACGTGACAGTTACACACGCCTGTTTTTAAATAAATTTTCTGTCAATAACTTCAAGGATTGAATATGAAAAACTAATAAAAACCTGGTCTGTTTTTTCATGTCTACGCAAGCAGAAAAACATTATATCTGTTGAAACATACAAACGAATTAACTATCTAAGAGTTTCACGCAATACTTTCGTCACAACTTAGTTTTTCAGTTTAAGAGAGCTCTTCATTTTTTAGAATTTCTTCAAACGCTGGTCTTATTCATGAACTAAGAACCAACAATTTCTTATAAAATGTTGGTTCAATTCTATCTCCATTGCATTGTTGTTTTGCTCAGTTGCCAATTTAGTGCCGTGTTTACGGTATGCTGCACAAATAGATTCCAGAAATTTGCATATGGCCTGATTTCGTTTGTCACAACCAATATAGAATCGCACATTATATTTTTTCATTCATTTCCAGCAAACTGTAACTTTAAAATTGACAACTTACGCTACATGTTCTATAACAGTTCGTACAAAACGGATATTGGAGTAGTGTTTTCCTACAGGTTTACCCAACCATTTGGTATAGTATTTGCTCCACTGGATTTATTCAACACAGTTGCACCAAACGGAAATGTTTTCGATTCATTTTTTCAATTGTTACTTCGACCATCAACAGTCATTGTTTATATACATACACAAGCTCTACCTCACCGTAATTTTACTTTATTTCATCCATCGGATATTTCTTTCCCGGCGATAAAAGTACTCGTGCAAGTAAACCCAGAATCTGAGACAGCTAGTCGAGTTTACTGCTATGGCTATTGTGGACATAAACACGAGTGGAATATTTTAGAAAATTCAATAGAACAAGCTATACTACAGCCAATGTTACTACACAGACGTTACTTTAGAAACGGAAACCAAATAGAAGTATTAAACCAAGTTGCTGAAATTAAATCATGCTCAAACAGGATTGGACGTTTACCTGCATGTCTTGCTCAAGAAGCGTTTATGTCCACTATTGCTCAAGTTTTAAACATTTCTATTAAAAATGTTCTAACGCACGTACATCAGTGGAACAGAAATAATCAGGTAATTTCTTATTCCACAGGATTTGTAACTTTCGGAGACACAATTGACGATCGGGCACTTTTAAAAACAGGGTTAGCATTCCAGAAGTCAAATGGTGACTTAGTCTTTTACTGCGTGAACAGATTTAATGATCGGTATAAATTATACGCCAGCATGCAGTCATGGTTTGGAGTTATATCATTAGGCAGTGTACTTGCTATTGGGTTTGTAATTGTGGTAATTGTAAATCTAGCAAATCGCATAGAGCAGCGTAATTTTACTTTAAAGGTATGCCCAGATTTGGTTGCTATGTTAGTGGGTTTTTCGTGTAATATGTGCTACAAGAAAACACAAATTATGTATTTTGTAAGTTTATTGGGACTAATTGTTAGCCAATTTTATTCAAATATTGTAACTAGTGAAGCTACAGTTCGAATAGATAAAAAACCTTTTAGTACATTCCAGGAAGTTATTCGTGCCACTTATAAAGTTTTGTTTCCACATTATATTTATGTGTATGATCCACTACTTTGGGAAGCAAAATATAATGAATATAAAAAGCGCGATTTGCTGCCCTGGTTTAATAAGAGTATTTATTATAACAGCACTGCGATCTATGATTACGAAAGTTTAGCCATACTTCTGACGGATAAGTATTTGGTTTTATTTAATGGGCAATCGGCTATGATGCAGTTTTTGTTATTGGAAAATATAATACAAAATTCAACAAATGGTAGACTTACAAAATGCTTTTTGCTGTCTGAAAAATTATCACCAAGTGAAAGTTATTTTGCAGCCTATGCCATTAACCGTCACTGGATGTTTGAAACCTTGAAATTTATCAAAGAAGGTGGACTAGAAATGAAATGGAACGATTGGGCAACATTTTTTGGAGTGCTTGAGAAAGGATTACAGGGTAAACAGCTCAGTCCTAATGAGGTGGTAACCATGGGTTATTTTGTGACATTAGAACACACGATTGTCATTTATGTTTTGCTAGGAATATTATGGACTTTTAATATTCTCCTAATGCTTGCAGAATTATATAATGGAGGTATAAAGTTACAACTGAGCAAAGTTATGTTTTACTGCTTTCTGCTGTGCGAAAGATGCTTGAGAAGAAAAACAAAAATAATTGTTATTGCAAAAAAATAACTTCAAGTAACTTCAAATACTGTACTATCAGTCTAGTACCAGGGGGTGAAATTTCACCCCCTTACCTAATTAATTATTTTCCAGAAAATTAACGAAGAAATGATTTTTCGTTAAATAGACCAAACAAATACAATAAATACTCATTCGATGCAGAAAAAAATTGCAAATTTTTTAGTCATAATTTCAAATAAATAGCACGTGTCGTAACGGAGTTATGGATAATTTAATATTAAACTTTTCGAAATTCGATAACTCAAAAATCTCGAATTACACGGTTTTGCCATTTGGCCAGGAAAAATAGCGGATTTTTCGTAGATTTAGATGGTGGGAATCACACGGCTGGCGTTTTCTAAACGCAGGCAACAAAAAATAAAAACTACAAATTTTACCCGATTTTTACATATTTTGGAAATTTCGGAGTTCACAATTTAAAATGCCATAACTCAACTTTATCCATAACTCCGTTACTACACGTGCTATTTATTTGAAATTATGACTAAAAAATTTGCAATTTTTTTCTGCATCGAATGAGTATTTATTGTATTTGTTTGGTCTATTTAACGAAAAATCATTTCTTCGTTAATTTTCAGGAAAATGAAAATAATTAATTAGGTAAGGGGGTGAAATTTCACCCCCTTCCTAGGGGGGGGGGGTAATTTCACCCCCTTCCTAGGGGGGGGTGAAATTTCACCCCCTTCCTAGGGGGGGTGAAATTGCACCCCCTGGTACTAGACTGACTATCAATAAAATTATACTGAAATAAATTTGTACATGCTCTAATAAAAAGTATAAAGAATCCAGAACCAATTTATTGGTTCCGGATTTATATTTAAACATAAACTTAACGATATCTCTAGTATCTAGTCACAATTTGTGACTAGATACACAAATTCATGGGTGACTCAGTGACTCATGGATTCATATTTGTTATTCTTACTCGGACATTATTTTTTAGACAGTTGTATCTACAGTGTACACAATCAGTCAACCGATATTTATTGAAAAGTGCTTGATCAGTCAATATAAAAGTTAAGGATAATATGCTTAACTGCTTATGTCACATCTACTAATCAATAAGTTTATTCTTCATTATGAATATGTATACATTACCAAGTATGCCTATCTTAATAGTATGTTGATGTAATGAAATATTTTCAAACTGTCTTTTTGAAACGCAAAACTAAATAGACATAAACAGATGACCAAAAGTGTAAAACAGGAAATATTACTTTGACAAATTTTTTCCAAGAGTACTTCGAGTTTGCTTATCCCACCATCCCTTTAAAATTAAGTACAGTGAATATGCTCGAGTAAGTACTTTGAAAAAGTCATTTTTGCACACAGTTCTTTATGTAATAATTAATGTTTTGGCCATATTCAGTGTTTTATCCTACGCACTTACGATTATACCTGCATTTTTAGCTCGGAAAAATCCTGTTTTGTATATTTCAGAACTGTATCCTACTTGTCTTTTGTGCTACTACAGGCATGTACTGTAAAAGTGTTTTGGTTCAATCAGGATGACTTTTTGAATACTGTAGAATTTGTTTCTTCCAACGCATACGTTTTCGAGTATGACAACGCGACATTTGAAATAAGTTGAAGAAATAGAATTAGAAACAAGATTTGCAATAATATCAAAACGAAATTTGTGCTGAGGGTAGTTTGTTTTGTATACGCAGTAATAGCAATATTTGAAGTTGTTACCAAGGGAATGCCGTCTAAAATTTGGGACGGGAACAGTTGGAATAAATTTGTTTCAGAAGCTCACTTTCATTTTTATAATATATATAGCTATTATAAGAGAAACCAACAATTTGATAAGTCAGGTTTTGTAGATTGTATTTTTGTATTTCTTGTGGTTCTTGGCATAGCCAACGAACAACTTTATACGCTTGTGTTTGGGTAACTGCATGTAACTTTTCTGGAAATATAGAAATAAAACAGAAGTTGCTAACGTCTGTAAAATGGTCCTACATATTTCAATATTATTGTCGTATTCGACTTTTGTGTCATTTAGTAAACAAATCTACGGGAAAATTAATGGCCATATATCTATTCAGTAATAAAGTACTTTCTACGTAAAAGGGATACTGAGTAAAGGTGGTGGTGGTCCACTACCGGATTAGGAGGACAAGGGAACTGGCGGGGGACTGGGGAGTAATTATTGTTTTTCTGGACAACTTTTTGGGGATTTTCTGGGCTTCGGGGTGGGGGACAGGTCTGGACTTCAGATTGGGGAAATGACAACATAAATTAATAAACGACCAATTTAGATTGACAAAAAACAATGCTTACGGTTAGTAAATTGGGTAGTACTCTGGGGGGTGATAATGAACTCAGGGCCAGTAGATCGGTACACAAAACTCCGGAATGTGAGGGCTGGAAACGGAGTCGGATTTGGTACTTAGAAGGCACTAAATAGGGTGACGGAATTAGGTAGACTTGATTGCTCCTCCAAGTAGGATTAGGTAGACTTAGCTCACACGATAACACCTAGGCTATTTAAATTATCAGTCCATTAGGGTTATCGCACTACGCTGGTTAATTTCGGGCAAATTGAAATGACAGAACTGATTCAAAAGGAGATCACTTTTATTCACAACAATAGTTACTCTAATTAACTATCAAAATTTCGTAAGGACATTGACAAAAGCTCTAGGGACAAAAACAATCTCCCCTTTCTCAAAAACCGAAAACTGTCTAGATGACTGACTGATTAACTCACTCACTGACTGACTAAAAAAGGACGAGCCGAGGAAGAAGTTTGTTTATCAAGCCGGATTAGTGATTCTTAATGATCTGTCTTGCTCCTTTCAAAACAAATGGCAAAAGAAGCAACGCATGAATAGATAATGCCAATTTGCAAGTTTTGCTATTAATGCTGACTTTAAGTCTTTTTGCTTCAGAATCAAAGTCAATCGGAATCCTTTCCAAAAATTTGGCTAACTGGCACGTTTTGGTAAAAAAGAACTAGATTGCTTTCTAGCATATTCAAAGTTAAAACAAAGAGACAGCGAGAATTCAGAACTACTTTCAAATTATGTAAAAGAACTTAAGTTTAAATATTTGCAGAGCGTGTTTTAAAAGCTGAAAGTTTCAGCGTTAAATAAGTGGACCAATGTAAAAATTTATTTTGCGTATTTAGACAACTTTGAATTTGAACCATTCTTTGAGACATACTTTCTTAAATATTCAAGCTTATGAACTTCTATATATACAGTTACACATTAAATGTATTTAGATAATTACATATTATTCCTTAGATAATATTAGAACAGTGTAAAACCCATAATGAAAATTCTGTAACTTTCCAATTTTTTAACCCGTAATTATTCATTAAATAATATATGGCCACATAATAGAGTTCTCATTAATTTAACAACATCTTTATACCAAACCTTATTGAAAATCAGTAAACAAAAACAAACCAATTATTAACTACTTTGCTTACTTATTATGCTTTTTCATTTTATCCATTTTTACAATTGGAGCTAAGTTGTTTTTAAAAATTAAATAAGGGTTCTTTTGCAGTACAATTTTCAACCTAATCCATTATTAGATTTATTTAAATATTGACAAATCCTTACGCGTGCAATGTTTAAATTCGATGTCTAGCTTGAACTCGCGTGTTCAAATTTGGAAACATTATTCTTTTTATAATTAGCTAGCTGCGTCAGCAGAGGAGCTTATTAAGATGCAATGTGTCTGTCAACTTTATTTTCTAAACCAGGGTAAATGGGCTCTTCACCAAGCTAAACGTGCTTTAAATCAGGCTAAATGTACTTTTAACCAGGCTAAACAGATATGTGCTTTATACACTTGCTTGATAAGTAATGCATACATATTTACAATAAACAATAACTAGAAGCAAATATGCCATTAATATTGCATTTGTTACGAAATTAGAGCCTTAATATTCCGTTGATTTGTGAGATATGTTTGTATGCATACAATTTATGAAACGTAATGAGACAGTCCGTGACTACGCCAAACATTGCCTGAAAGAATGTTATAGTGGTAGCCACAGTAACAAAGTAGAATCTACCAACCCATATCTTTAGTGTCGGGCAACTCATCAATATTCGTCGAAAATTCTTCTGCTTCGTTCTGCTCCAAGAATCAATGAAACTGCAGCCCAAATCAAATACTTCTGCGGACATGCTCAAAATCCTAGACAAACATTGGTTCATATGAACTCACAATTTGACAGAAATGCAAAAGAAAGAAATTGATTTCTGGTAACTTACGCAAATCCAACCGTTGTTATGTTCAGAGTTCCTATGGGGTAACTCAGTATTCCAGGGAATTCTTCAATAAACTTATGATTCACACTCCGTAGTAATATGTATGCGCAAGGTACAATTGCGGTTGCAATGTGAATTTTAATTTGTGGGATTGCAAGCGGAGACATACACTCAGTAAAGCATTGGTTGAGAATTTGAAGTGCTTTATAGGTCTCAACACCGGCCCTTGGAGTACGTAGATCATCAGTAGTCCAATCGCTGTCGTTATGATTGCTACAAACGACGGATGTCCTAAATTAAATAATTTCTTCAACGTTGTATGAACTTTATACAAGTATTAAAATTCTTACTGTATTTCTCGTAACCAGAAAATATTAGTATTTGTATGAGCAACAACCACCCACGACAACAGCATGAATGAAGTGATAACCTGTCCACAGACTAAGTACTGTTGAATTGTAAATGGAATGAGCCAGTACCATGGTTTTGGATGTATGTACGAGTACATGTAGCACGGTCGGTTAGGCATCATTACAAACATAATCACGCTCACTAAAACCTGACTCATGTTAGTATGTATAGCAAGTCGATTTATTAATCGAACGTTGAAGCTATCCTGATAACCGTCTAAGTTGATCAAATACTTTTCCGTGTATTTTTTGTTAAATTTTAGCATGGTGTTGATGTACTCTCGAATCTATATTGAACATACAAGCATGAGTTAGTTACTAGTATAATAACGTAATAAAAATAAATAAGTGCATACTTGATCTTTGAAGATGTACATGTTCACCACAAAGTAGGTAGCCCAAATATACCATAAAAGGCTAAACGAGTGTGCAAAAGCATCTCGAAAAGTAACATTTGGTCCTGTTAAGTAGTTGTACAATGCGTAAACTTGAAATAAGCTTACAAAGCAGGTTTGTATAGTAACACAGACCCACTGAATGTTCCATAGTTTGTGCATACTTGGACCCCACTCTTCCAAACGACAATTCTTCCCATCCCATTTCCATGGAAAGGCGCCTGATGAAGCTCCAAGCCATACAAGTTCTTTTAGTCGTCGTATACTGTATACGTCAAGAAAATGGCTTCGGTTTTTGATGCTATCCGGAACATCTGTTCGCTTGTTGAAGGGACCAAGACCAACATAGTTTTCAGAACCGGCAGAATTTACTCGAAAATCATAGTATTCATCTTCTTGAAAATCGTCCTCCTCATCCCAGCGATGAAAGTTGGGATTTCTAGTTACTCTGGTTTTAGCGCTGAAAATTTCACTCGATTCATTTTATTTATTAAAGACCGATAACAAAATGCATCTTACACAAACATGTCACAATTTACAAAAGTTAACATGAATGAAAATGACACACAGAAGTAAGGAGATTAAACATAATAAAGAAATTGAATTGGAACAATTGAAGAGGTGACAAGCTGCCAACCACGGCGCTGTGCTGGAATTTTGTTTAACAAAAAATAGGGAAAAAGAAAAATAATACCAACATAACTTATATGGGTGTATTTAACAATGTTCACGTAGTAATCTAATAAGAGATGGTATTGTGGAGTTACGATAACGTTCATATGTACACTTTACAATCCTGAAATTATGTTTGTTCTTATTATACCTGCTACAGTAGTTATCATTTCGTTTTATTTTATAAGGTTCTAGCCACTTCTTAAATCTGTCACTTTTAATAATTTTCTTTCCAAAACTAATCAAGAGTTCATCCCACCGTTTTTCAATTCTAGTAAGGTTTATACTTTCACATATAGATACATAATTAGAACTGCTTACATATTTTCTGGTTATTATGGAGAGAGCTCGCTTTTCAACACTTACAAAGTTTTTTACACTGCTCTTTAGTAAGGCTGGTATACCACAGAATGCAACAGTATTCAAGTATACTACGTATATGTAAAATGTACAAGGTGTGAGGTTTGAGTTGTGCTGAGCTGAGTCCGTAACATTTGAGTTTTCTAAGGATAAACAGTTTCTTGCACGCCTTCAAGTCAGTGTGTGTCGCCCAGTCACAATTTTTATTTATTTTAACACCCAAAAGCTTACTAAAGTCAGTGTGGGGTATTTCAAGACCGTCAATAGTCACCTTTACATTTGGGTACTTTTTACCTTTAGATTTATCAATAACAATTACGCAGCTCTTTTTTGGATTTAGGCACATGTTATTTGCTTTAAGTTTAGTATTAATATCATTTATATACCGGTTCATTTGAGGTTGACTGTTATATTTGACACACTCTGCTACAACCATATAATCGACGAATGCATTTAGTATATTATTACTACCAGCATGTTTACTGTAGAAATCACTAAGGACTGAGTTAACAAGGATGATGAAAATTAATACCGCTATTTTTGTTCCCTGTGGGGTTCCGTTGCTAAGAGTTAAGAATTTTGACAGATATTCTTTAAATCTACTACACTGTTTTCTATCACGAAGAAAGTCAGAGACCCAAATTATATCATTTTCATCAACGCCTATTAACCTGAGACAGAATATAACGACATTGTGGTCAACCAGATCATACGCTTTGGATAGATCCAGTAGTACAAGTATAATATATGTATTGGGTTTATCAAGTGATCTAAGTATAAATTCGTATAATGAGACAAGATAATGGGTTGTTGAAGACTTTTTTATGGCACCGAACTGAGATTGATTAAGCTTATCAATAACCTGTTTGTATATTTTGTTAAACATGAATTCTTCCAAAATCTTACAATAAATGTTTGTTTGTGTGATCGGTCTTAGGTTATCGATAGATACTAGGTTAGGGTCTTTAGGGACAGGTGTCACAAATCCTTTTTTCCAGTTTGTTGGAACAACATTCATTTTAAAACTGTAGTTAATGATATGAGTGAAAACTGGGACTATGTGGACACCTGCAAGTTTCAGAAAGCTAGTCGGAAGCGCACCAGGTACATTCGATTTTCTTGGGTTTAATTTGTCAAAGCATTTGAGAACTTGAAATTCATTAACTGATAGGTATTTGCTATTACTACAAGAGCCTTCAATATTTGCTATAGGTGGGTATCTATTATTTACTTCAGTAAAAAAGGCATTAATTTTGTTGAGTATTGATTCAATTGGACGGTTTTCTATGAGTGACAATTGTTCCACTGGAGAATCATTTTTCTTCAATTCACATAAAGTGTTTACTACATAATGCAGACTCTTAGGTTTATTTACAATCTGGCTTTGAATTTTGTGTGAGTACTTTTCTTTGGCTAACTATACCTTAGAGTTTATTTCATCATTTAATATGATGTATTCCGTACTACCTCTTTTCATTTTGTTTCGCTTTTTGAAAAGAACAGCTAAATTAGGGGTAACCCATAAATTATCATTCAAGCGTATTCGCCTTTCTTTTAGAGGAAAACACGTCTCAAAAGCATTATAAAGATTGTATCCATAAAAGCTACTTTAAAATCAATAGAAGAGGAATCATATAAAGGTGTCCAATTTGTGTTATCTATAATTGAAGCGAACACTGACAGATTTTCTTTACAATAAACTCTGTATTTAACCACTTTACTGTTTTCAATAGCTACTGGACACAACTTACAAGGATATAATTCAATTACCACATGGTACTTTGTGCTATCTTTCAGAGGCAGACAAGACGTGGGTTTTGTAAACCAGTTACCTACGTTAGTGAAGATTAAATCTAACTTTGAGGATTTCTTAGTCAATATATCAAAGAAGGTAGGGAAATCAACAAGTTGTGTGAGACTAGTTGTACAAGCAAAACTACTACTATATTTCCATTTATTAAAATCTCCTAATACGATGAAACCTGGCCTAGTGTATATCCTACTGATATTTTCAAATGCACTACATAGGCTCTTATGGAGATTAAATTGTACAGACTTACAACAACCAGGGGGTAAGTATACATATGCAATAGCTAACACCGATACGCTACGTGGTAGGTATGTAGGTCTAATTATTACCCAGGTTATTTCAAATTCGTCATTCTTGCTATACAAAAAGTTATGGAATCTAGTACATTGTATGTTGTTACGGATAAAGATAGCAGTACCACCTCCTAATCGGCTTTCACGGAATGTTTCAAAGATCTTAAAACCTGGAAGGTTTGTATTTTTGTTGCTACCACCCCAAGACTCAGTAATGGCAAGTACATCGTAGTTAGGACTAATAGCAAGCAGCGTATCAAGTTTATCATTGTTAAGCGAACACGCATTTGTATAGAATATTCTAGGAAATTTGTATGCATTTGGAATAATGGTTGTTTTCTTGGTAACTAGATTAGTATTATTTTTTCGTTTTTGACCGGCACGTTTTCCTCTTCTCCTTTTTTTGATGCGTAGTCCAATGATGCTCCAGTAGTTAAGCAGGTACTTCGTCCAGTAATCCAAACCTACTATTGGTGGATACGGGAATGGCATCACACACTTCATTAATGTAGTGCTTTAGCTCAACACTACTAACCATTCTAGCCAGGGCATTTAGTTGACGTCTTAGAAGAATAGGATTATCACTGAATTTACTGGTTACCGAGGTTATTTTTGAAATTGAGTTACTACCCTCCAGAAGAAAGTCAAGGAGTTCGTCATTACTGACATGACAATTTCCCACCTGGGCATCCTTCCATTCGTCTTCAAATGAGACCTTAATGACCTCCTCATCAATGCATGAATGTGTTTTCGGCGTTTTAAGGATGTTAGGTGGACTATTGTTGGCTGATGGAGGAGTTCCCATATTGTCACCAGAACTAGATCTCATGCCTTGCTTTCGTTTTTTATTTTCCGCTGTAGTCCATCCGGAGTCAAGGGGTTCGTTAGTTTGCATTTGTACGTCTCACGCCGATGTTCTCTCATTTCTGCAGATGAAAATGCTAGCCTTGTATCATATTTTGTTTGAACAGAAAAAGGTCTTGTATTTCTTTCTCCCGACATTGGTGCGTAAAGATCATTGCCAGTAAAGTTATCCATTGAATCATCATAAGGCTGAGTTGTAAGGCCATTTACTTGAAATTAAAAACAGATGAATAAAAAAAGTGTTTTGACAAAAAATTGCAAAGTAGCTAATTTGTACCTTGGCCAGGTTGCGACGACGTCTCTTTCTTAAAGTACCTGTTTGCTGCATTCTGTCAAGTCAACTGAGTTTGTTGGTCATTCAGTCATAAGAAGGTTAAAAGGCAAATAATTGTGTTGTTTTGATAAATGAACAAAGCTTAATAATTCCAACAGTAATCAACCTGTTATGCTAGATAAACAGAATTATTTGAGTTACGTGGACATTGCGTATCAATATACCTAAGACAATTCACCTATTACTTGAATTCATATACGAAATGATGTCAATGTATTTAAATATACCACTTTAATGTCCCCAATAATTGGACCGGCGTGGAATACCAAATATGTTTAAACTTAGAAATTTTGTGAGAACTTTAGAATGAGTACAAGTAAATTTATAAGTTGTTTACGTATTTTCCAGAAAAAAGGATTCCGTAACGTTTGACTGTTTGACATTGGTCACGAATCTGTAAATTGTTTATGGTGCCGCTGGATAAGCGGTTTTGAAAGCCAGTAAACGTTGCGGGATGATTTTAAAAACCAAATCTTGAAGTTGACACAAGCCTCAGCTTATCTATAACAATTGCCCTGCCGTGACTGTTATAGCATTAAACATTTGTGATTGTTTTATTTTAATATGTTCTAACGATTTTGAGAAGCAGTAAACAGACTGAAAAAAACATCATTCACATTACAGTTGTTGCTAAGGTAGCATCTAAAACCAGGGATTACATAGACACAGTGACTGTATAATGCTTTAAAATTGCCTTAAATAAACCTACGTACATACATACAAAAACAGACACACGTGTTAGCCGTGACTCAAGCCAAATGATAAATTCCGTCAATTTTTTATGCTTATGTAAATATGCGCTTTAGAATATTACTGCGGTGTAAAATATGTTAATAAAGATAATGAGGCTGTTTGGCTGAAGACTACCTCTGATAGATACAACAATTTTTTTTGTTGTGTAATGAAAAAGTTTTTATATCAGGGCTTAAACCAGCTTATACGACTTACTGGCAATTAAGCAGCACGTATTCTATAAGATCAGTTCCTTTTTGAAAAAACTTAAGTGTACTAAAACACAAATAAGCCTTGTTGGAATATTTTGATTAAATTGAAAGCTTAAAAGTACCTTATGATAATTTAATTTGTGTAAATATTCCTATTCCTATTGTGCTATTGTTGTGGCCTATGAAGCTGTAATAGGCACAGGGCACATTGATATGGGGGTGGTCTGGTGTTGATTGGTGCCTGTTTTTATGATGTTGTTTTGTATGGGCAAAAAGGAGATGCACATCATCTAACGCAGTTTTTTACGCTGCTTTGCTTCCGATGGTGTAATTAGTTTGTAAATTCAAAATGTAGTTTTAGAAATAATCGTCTTTGAAGTTCGAAATGGCGTATATTTGGTAAATGATTTGTTCTGGCAACGGACCGTTGACTGCAAGTTCGGTGGCGCCATTAGGACAATTTCTAAGGATACTGGTTGTTTACTATTTGGGGTCAAGGGAGAAAATGGAAGTGGAAAATCTTGGCTATATAAGGAAGTGCTAAACCCAGGATCGATGTCATTCGGTCATTGGTCAGTCATTGGTACTGTTGTTATTCTTTCTTGTCTATTGTGATTGTTGCTAAATTGTAGTAAAGTTAAAATGTTGAATAGAATTGCTCTAGTCTTGTTATTTTAAAATACGTCGCATCACACTACGCCTCATTACACTGAGCTTCGAATAGCTATAAAGGCAAATGTTGTTTTTGCCATGTAAGTTCACTATTTTATGTCAAACGGATTGTACCTCTTGTGGGCGTCTTATATCTACTGATAAAAGTTTTAAAATACTGAAATGTATTTTTTGTATCAGTCAGCCATCGTTTGGACCCAACAGAGACATTGTCCGCCTAGAAAAATTGAAAATAAATATTTTGGTTTCGGGAAAAAATCGTATGTATCGAAAATATTTGGGAAACAAACTATTAAAACTGAAGATCAAAAAGCCAGGTTCATCATTTTTAAATAGAATTTCCTGTCAAGCATAGAAATTGTATCAAATGTCAAATGAGTACTGTGAAAACATTTTGCGTATGTTTGAACTTTTTTTGTACATCTTGCTTCAATATTTGAATACCACATTAGTAATGTGACATTACTGATAGGCTGGGAACAGGACCGCGTTCCCCTGGACAACTCGCCCCCGGACAATTTTCCCTGGCCAAAATTACCCTGGTTATTTTTTCCCAGAGACTATTGATGGTTATAGACGAGGAAACAAACGTTGGAGATGAGTGACAATCATTTCCCATTTGAATACATTACACCACGGGCTAGTTTCGATGTTAGCAACGAAATTATATTTGAAATGTATGAACAAAACGCATAGAAACAATAGCCCGTAGATAATAACGAAGTCCGAGTTTTTTTATTTTATTTATTTGAGCTACTATTTCCTCGTCTATAACCATCAATAGTCTCTGTTTTTTCCTCAGGACATTTTTTGCCCGACATACTTTTCCTTAGAACGGACATTTTTTCCCCGGCAAACTTCCCCCAAACCGGACATTTTTTTCTCGTCGAATTTTTCCCCGTCACTTTTTTCCTTAATAACACATCTCAGAAGAGTATACTGATACTGGGTAATGCAAATGAGAAAAAACAAGATAGAAAAAATGTATGACATGGTCAATGTAAGAAGTAAACAAGTACCACAGAATATTGCCAATGCAGTCTTATGTGGTATTAAAATTGAATGCTCACATAACATCTTCTATAATTCTAGGTACAACTAGTAGTTATTTGATTGCTGACATTGTGAATTGATTTGATTGATTGATATCAGCATCCCTGACCAGGGTAACTCGCTGATATTTAGTAAAGTGTTATCCGATTGGAGCAGTATGCCGGCCATCAGATCTTCTAGTTCCTGTTTCATTTTTTCATACGTTGTGGGTGCGGATATAATGGCACTATGTTTTTTCTTTACTTCCTCCACGTTATTCTGTATTTTATCTATCATCTCCCGTATCTCTTCCACCTCCGCGAAAAACTCTTCCATGAAGCCGTCTCGGCTTTCCACCGTGACGGCGACGTCGTCCGGTCCAACGTCATCGTCGTCGCTTTGGGCCTTCCCGCCTGACCACATTTTACACTCGGTTCCACACCTATACTCATTGATTGATTTATTTTGAATAATCCACAAACATTATGTGTATTTGCCATTGCAAAAATATTTTGTTAATATGGAAAAAATTGTCAAGGAAAAATGTGTGTGAGGGAATTTTTGAGTAGGGAAATTTTGTCCAGGAAAATTTTGCTGAATTGGCAAATAAAGTCAGGGGAAAATTGTCCATGGAAAATTTGTCCAATGAAAATGATGATGAGTCCGGGGATGAGTTGTCCAGGGGAATTAAGTCACCAACCCGATAGGCTAGTATACATTTTTTGATGAAATGTACGTATTAACGACTCAACTACAGAATTTAGCTAACGAATTGTAGTAGAAATCAATATTCACCACCACATAACCTAGTGTTTCAGTCGTATTTTATTTTCACAATAATCTTACAAAGAATCTATTACAAAATATAGTAAAGTAGATACAATATATAACAGTGTTTACGCAAATTTGTGTATTGACGTAACACACCATTCATGTTTACGTTTACCAAATCAATTGACTTTCTACGCTTGTTTAAAGTTATTCAATTAAAGATGTTCATATGGTGATCAATTTCTTTAACCAACCTTTTACATTTAGCCAGAACATTCTTTGAATACGTTTCAATAACATAATTAAAACAACGACTATACTAAAAATAATTCTAGGCAGCTGGTTTCTAGTTTCAAAAGTAAAACGAAGTATTGAGACTAAACAACCTGACAGAAGCAATACAAACACAAGAAAAATGTTTCCTTTAATTGTTGCTGACTTTGGTGTTATGTTTTCTTCTTTAAAAATAATGTGATTACTTATAACATTTGGCAGCCAATACATAATACCAGATTCCTGCAAATATCTTCTACGACGATATAATACCGGTGGTCCATTTGCTCCAATACTTACAGAAATTTCATTTTTAGCATATGTTTCGGAACTCACGGAAACCAATTGTTTGTTTTTCTTCTGCTTAGAAGCCATCTCTTCGCACAAGTATTCAGGCAGTATAACAGCAGTTTTCTGACAAGCGTTTAAATCATCCTCAAACCAGCTTATCTGCCGTTTGTAAAACAAAGTTTTTATGTAACTTATTACTCCAAGCTGCTCAAGTTCATCGGAACCTGGAAAATAATCTGCTTTCACTAGTGGAACAAATGTTTCAGAGAAGTTGTAGAGCAAAGAAGAAACCTTGGAGTGCATCCTCGACAAAATTGTTAGATTGTAGGCTTTCTCTCCGAAAAAGCTTCGGCGAAATTCGGGCACAAAATATACTTCTGACGTTGCAGCCGCCGCTTGGAGCTCTATTGAGTGTTGGCTGTCATTAGCCTCATATTGTTGTAACTCGTACCAAATATCAAAATAAAAAAACCTAAACTTAAGACTTAACGCTCTTGTTAATATTGTAAAGTTGTCATTTACTAACTGGTCTAATGTTTTGTATAGCAACGGACTTCTTGATGTAATCATATTGTAAACATTGGTATTTTTGTACGCATTGCTAAGCACAACACCGCTTAACATAGCAGTTATTAAAATCCATTGTAACGACGGTAATTTGGAAATTATATCTGCAAACGGATTGCCTTGTTCTAGTAGTACCTTTACCAGAGACAAAACAAAGTGGGCAGGGTGAAAACAAAATTGTTTTCCAGAATGCTTTCCGTACATTTGCATAAAAGCTGCGTATAGTACCCCAAGTGTTAATCCTATGCAACACCAAACATAAGTATCGTAAGCTTTGACCAGCTCTTCAAATAGAAAATGTGAATTGCCTCTTTGACCGCATGCAATAAATCGCAAAACTGAAAACCTATTCTCCAATACCATAAAGTTTTTGGCGTGTGGATAGGTTAGCGAAACTTGATTTATGTACACCACAGTCAGAAATAAGGAAGTCGTGGATTGCTGTCTATTGTTTTGGTATATCTTGCCATTATTACACGTTCCCATAAAAGTACCTCCTTTTGAATGAATTAAGTATGTATAGTTTACCATGTAATCTTGCAGTAAAATCGCAACGACAGTGGCAAATCGTTCAAGCTTGTCAGGATATTTATTAATTGCTCGTATTTTTCGTAAGTTGTCTGTATAAAGAACACATTTCAATAGCTTACTTTCAAAGTCGTATTGTTTTTGGTTTTTAAACATTAAAGCACTATCAATTCTAAAATAGTACGGCGTTGAAAACGTGGCAATACTTAAAGAAGAAAGTAACAGTTGGTCAGTGTTATGCAAGGTAACATACTCATGTAAAACTCCCTGTTTGCGAACTAAAACAATTTTGTACACTTTGGAAGTAATTTGAGAAACTGTTAGCAAGAGAAATAAATGATGTGTCAACTTTCTCGCTTGTGGGTTGGTATATTTGTTGGTAAAATATGATAGTTCGTTTTCTATATCTTTTGTATTTGTGAATTCAAATTGATCATTTGTAATAATTACGCTTAAAACTAAGGAGCAAACATTTATATGTGTTAGGTCGATTGAACTATTGTAGCGAAATGTTCCGGGGTAAAATTTACGTTTATCATGCAGCATGTTGTGTGCTACAAAATTTTGTACATGAATTATACTTGTCCATGGTTTAGTAAACGCTGAGTAACTCAAAACATCTATTTCCAAACACAACTGGTAAAATCCTGAATCATCGGGTGGACATACTACATGTTTGGAAATTGGAAATATTTCCATTTCTTCCAATGAGTTGAATCTACCTGAACTTAGACATAGCTCTTTCTTGTATGTCATACAAATTGCTGGCACTGGCTTTCGTAACACAACTGGAATCCTGGGTTCTTCGAAGTTAATACTAAAATAGTTGTCAATTAGAATGAAAGGACGATCAGCTTGAAATTTGTCGAATATGTTATTCAGGTTCTTTGTAGATTCTGGCTGAACTGACTGTTTAACATACGACCATACATTGTAATACTCAACTATATCTTTTTGGTCAGGATCCGAGAAGTTTATATTAGATGGTTCTAGTGTCAGAATATTAACTATTTTAGCAGTAAATGTAGCTTGCAGAAGCAGTAACAAATTAATTAGTGTAAAGTAGAACATTGTTGACCGAAACATGTTATATAAATAGTTTAACAAACACATTTAATTCTTCAGACGCACAAAACTACAAAATAACTTCTGCTGAGTTTGGGGTTTCTCCGTATTCCAATATGCAAATGCGTTCCAGTGTCAGTTATACGTTTTGACTAAAATGCCAGTTAAATAGTTTTGTGGTTATAATACGACTAGAATTTATACATTTTGAGGTACTTGTACGGTAACAACTAAATCGGACGAAATAAAATTTTACTTAGGTAGTCTCCACGTGTACAAAAAAGTTATCCCACTTATTTCTACCCACCTTTATTTTTCTTATTGCTTTAAGTGCCACAAAATGTGTAAAGCGCGTAGGAGGTTTGACATTTTAATAAAACTTTATCGCTACGTTCAGCATAGCTTACAATGTTTTATTCACTTTGAAATAGAAACTACTTTTAACAACACATAAAAGCTGAGAACTTAAGCCTTTTTACTTAATTGAGTTTTGTCTGAGAAATGCTAATAAATGATTTAAGAACGTGCGATTTTAAAATGAATACGGACTGTCAAATTTCATACTGTTAATTTTATTAAATACTTTAAACTCCTTTGGGTTAAGCACGTGGCTTGACATGAAAGGATCGGAAGGATAATCAAAAGCGTAGATTGCAGATTAGAGAGAAACATTAAATGTCCATTGGAAGGATGTGAAAAAGTGTATACTTCCAGCAACATGCTAAAATATCAAAAGAGTCAGCATAAAGGAATGCTCAACTATAAGGGTTTGTGATAAAATGCTTATGCTTTACTTTTGTGCCAGAAAATATAGACAAGAAAAGATGATGTATCAGGATAACAACAGGAAATTGATGAGAAACAATGAAACGTTTCGTTGGAAATTTAAGGTGGACTGAATGACTGACAGGTTTTTGGGTGATATGATCAAGCCTAATGCAATATATAATGGCACTTTTAATGTTAAACCGTGTTTCCAGGAAGTTGCCCCTCTGAACAATAAACAATACATAATTTGGCTGCACGCCAATTGATTAATGTCACACTAACCTAAACCAGCGCTAAAGGTTTGAGTATAAAAAGCAGAACTGTTGAACAATTGTCAGCATTGATATTACAATTTTAATAAATACAAGTTTTATATATATTCCAAAAACGGTTTGTTAAGAAAATCGTGATCATTAATTTGAAATAATTGGTTTTGAGTTCAACTGATTGATTAAAAATCTTACAATGCCATAAATTAGTATTTATGAATTCCATATCAGAAATGACACTTTAAAAACCCAAAAAATATTTGTAAAATATTTATAAGCAAACTGAATTTGTAGAATTCATTTTTGGCTAAAGAGGCTGCTTTTATAATGATCTCAAGCTTTCGTACACTTTCCGTGTACTGAGAGTGTTAGCTGCGTTGTGCAACTTTTAATTATTTCTTTACCAATGTTGTTCTATCTTTATTTTGCATTGGTTTTCATGCCACCGTAATTGGGACTTAAGCAAGTGGCGAAACTGACACTTGAGGGTTTTCTTGCCGTGTCTAAATGTGTTATGAATTTTGAGTAGATGTTAATTTAAAGGGGATTTTTGACAGAATCACTTTTTGAGGATAAACCGTGTTCTGGTGCGTTTGAAGAGTTTCCTGGCTTCGGATTGCTTTGAAGAGAACATAACTCCAACCTGCCTTATTGTGTAGAACTTAATGACTTTGTTCATTATCCATTGTCCGCTGCTGCTTAGCTTGTACCAGTGTCATATCACTGGCAAAACCTCCAATTCCATTGTTCAATTCCGTCGTCTCCTCAAATTTAATCCCCCATTGTCCACAATAGCCCAGTACCCAGTCTTGTTCGCTCAATTACAGAACTGTACTGTTCCTCATTCCGCTCCAAAATTTTCTTTAATTGAAGATAAGGTAGTTTAAGGTTTAAACTTCAAATTATTTTCTTTTGAGTTACAAGATACCTGTTGGTTTGGAACCTAGTGTAAAATTTCCTTATATTTGACGCCACCGAATATCTTCATTAAGTTTGCATTCATCATTCATGAATTAAACTTTAACATTTTGATTAAAATGAGATTATCCACATTACATCTTTTCTTTAGAAAAAATCCGCAACGCAATTGTAACATTAACGTTTTTTCAGATATGAAGATTTTTGATGTTGATCTTGTAAATGTTATTGCTTATGAGAAAACTGATTTTTATTGCAAACAAAGGAATATCAGTTCAGATAAAGAATTATTCACACACGTAGGCATCTACTAACACAAATACCAATATTTACACATCGTAATATAATAATGATAAACAACCACACATAGTACAAGTTTGTTCTAATATTAATGATTTATAATGCTATCTTACGATATTTTTCTCTACATGCACAAGTGTTAGGGAACTGACCACTGGCAATACCGTGAGTAAATCAACCGGTTATTGTGAGAAGTTCATCACCCGATCATTTGAGTCTGGGTATGTATCAATTAGCTCAAAATCATACTCTAGTTTTTTGTTACATGCTCACTGCAAAATATGCGAGCAAAAACTCCAGTGGAAAATGACCTCAGGTTTTGAAATTATACGATGTTACTAATGAACGGGCAATTCTGTTTTTCTAGTTTGCTTGCAAAAACACATACATTAGTACATGTGCACTTACTCCATATTATATAAAGTACGTTTTAACAAAACTGAGCATTCAATGCGCATACAGGCTGTGAGGAAGTTTCACAAAAACTCGTTTTTCTTCTCAAAACAAAAAAAACTGGAACAGGTCGAAACAAATACGGTAAAACAGTGTACTTGCAAGATAAAACAATCTTGCGATCATGGCAGATATCTTGCTAAATACTCCCTCCACATCACACATTTCAATCAGTTTGCTCGATATCATCATACATGATAGCAGTCAAGCCATTTAACACATTTTCAAAATTTAAAATCGTCATCATTGTGCAAAATATTTATTTTATAATCTAAAATGTTGTCAAAAATTAAAGCTTTTACTTTCAGCCTCGTCTGTTGGATTTTACTTGGTCCCTTTTTACTGCCAACATTTGTCATATTCTACCTAATCTCCTGTTTAGTTCATCTATTCGCAAAAGTGTTTCGTTCAGAGCTCATTCCAATTACAAAGTGCGACGCTCTCGTAACGATAGCCCCTAGCAATACACAGTTTTCATATGTTTATGCTTGTCAAGTTTGGAAAGTGAAAGGATTGTTGGATGTGAGTGCATTTAGACAGCATTTTTACCAGTGTTTCTTATCAACGGAGGAATATCGTCAAACATATAGAAACCTTTATTGTTACTTTGTGCAATTTTGTGGCTACATTTTTAAAAAGCCTGTAAAGGAAATTGATTTGCAATGGCATATTCATCAGCATTTTCTAAAAGAAGGAGAATCTGTGGAAACATTTGTTGGCACTTGGATGGTTACGCATGACAGCAGTGGAATAGAACGGCCAACTTGGATGATAAAGTTGATCCTAGATCCAGCCAAGAATGAAACTGCTACTGTTTTTAAAATACATCATGGCTTATGTGATGGATACACAATTGTCCATTTAGTGGATAAGCTAAGTGGTCAACATTCACCGTATCTGTTCAAAGAACATATACCTTCATTGTCAAAAAGGGTTAAAGCTTTAATGCAATGCCCATATAAAATCTTTACTTTCTTGCGTGAAATGTATATGCTCCGTAAAGAGAAAATGCTTATGTGTGAAAACGAAACAAGAGAAAATAGCGAGTGGTTTATATCATTGGGCACGTTAGACCTAGAAAGTGTCAAGTTCATAAGGAGGCAAACTGGAGTAAAGTTTGTATCGGTGCTAATGAGTGTTCAAATTGGTGCATTAAAAAGATTGTTAAAAGAAGTAAATCCAACCTCACGTCTTTTATGGGATTCTCCTGCAAACGCGTTTATTGGGCATTCTATGGGATGGCCAGATCATCCAGTTCCGAAAAATGGGGGTGGAATGACGAATCACTTGTAATTACATATTCTTTTTGTTTTTAATATGCAAACAGGATTTTTTCTTTGAATTAATTTTTAATTTTACTAATTTATAGAACATTCAGTGCAATCAAGGCCAGCTTTCATGTGAATGATCCTCTAGAAAGGCTTATGCACTTGAACGAAACCCTAAAGGATACACAATCAAAAGGGTATCCAATAATAGCTTACTATTTAATGTTTTGGCTAATGAAGCACGTGCCAGCTTTTCTTACAAGAAGAATGATTAAAAACAACTCAAACTTATTTGCTGGAGAAAATGGACTGAGCACCTTATCTGGTTCACCATTTCCGCATTTATTGATGGGCTATCAAGTTGACAATATATGGCTTCCAGTGGTTGCTCTTTTGTATCCAAATTTAAGTATGCAGATTAAAATATTCGTAAAACTTAAAGTATGTTGTCGTGAGTCTTACATATAATTATATCCTGTGTTATATTTTTAGACCTAATGACCGTAACATTTTCAAATTCCGGAAAGCTGAACATAAGTGTAAACGCCAAAGCGTCATTGGTACAAAACCAAGGCTTGTTGGACAAGTTGGTGAAGGTGCATTTTGTAGAGGAATTGGACTATCTTCACAGAAGCTGCCAAGTTAAGGATTCTACCCTCAAAGACAATGTAAAATGCATAACCCCTACGACCCATAATTTAATCTCCGAGTGTTTAGGAACTGATACATTTGTATGAAAGTCTAAAATACTAAATAGTTTCTATGTAACTTAAAAAAGTTATACTGACATATTCGCAAATTAAATTTTGTAGAAAAGTCAAAAGTTATAGTAACGATGTAATAATTACGTTGATATCTATGAAAGTTGCTAAGGCATTAATACTTGCAAATTATTGATTTGACGGTAACGTTGCATGCAGATATTCGTTAACCTTAAAACGTCCTTTGTTTTTAAAAATTTAAACCTGACGTTTCAAGAAAAGTTTTCTGTGTGTTTTATATAGTCATTAACATAAGAAAAAAAGTGTTTTGAAAGTGTTAAAAAATGGTAAGATAGAAGACGGTTTTGGACATCAATTTATAAAAGCACAAAACGTGGGAAGATGGAAAGACGGAGCATCAGGTCATCAATGCTTCCTCAGCAAGTAGTTCAGCACGCAGCTTGTAAACCGCACGCGCACGTACCCATTTCCCTTACATAAAATTTTGTAGTAGATGTAACAAACCTATTATTTTATACTAAATTCAAAGTATGATATTCTATAATTTTGTTAATGGCACCTAAATTATATTAAATGCTTTAATAGCACGAAATTTCCTTGATGGTGGACTAATGAGAACATTAGGCAGACGATTGTGGTTGCTATTTCATTCATTAACGTAATCACCACCTGAATACAGGAAAAATGCTGGGATTATTTTATAATATTCATTCATTCATACATACTTAAGCTTACAGTTTTAATAATGTTTTCCCCAATTTCAATGCCAAAGTTGTTACATTTTGGTGACACAAAATTATTTGTTATGAAATTTATCTACCGGTATAATATATGCTGGAAACTCAGATGCCATGAGAAAACGCATTCACAAAACGGCTTACAAATACCCTGTGACCTCTGTCAAATTTATTAGTCAAAAAATTATGATACAGGCACTAGTTAAAACATCCCATGATACAAAATCATATGCCCATACGTAACTTCTGAAACACATTAATCACAATTACATAGCATATTAATTATGTTATTTTTTCAGCCCAACAACAACAACAACAACAACAACACCTTTCTTACAATCTTTCCCATTGCACAATTGACACAACAGGCAACATAGAAAGTTCTGAAAGGATTTTTTGAATAAGCTTTAGAGACTCAAACGGGGAAATCCTGGGCCTTGAAAGAAGTTCATGTAACTTCTTGAAGAACGAAATCTGGCATTTTGGCAAAAAAAACTAGAACGTTGTTTGTCTCAAATATAACATGTTTACAATCCCATGACGATTTTAATTATTGTTGCTGTAAATTCGGGATTTTTAATTGCAAAGTTTTGCATTGCAAATATTTTTTCGGATATTAACACAAATGGATGAATTCAGCATTCAGAACAAAGCCTTTCTACGACGGACATAAAATGCACAAAACAGTTTACCGTAACTGTGGAAGCAAGAGCATTCATTTATTAATTTTTGAAATGAGTTGATTTACAAGCGAAAACGAGTAACCGGCGAAGTCCTTAGTCGGTTTAGTTATCACTTTGCATGCCAAGTTTGTATTACCATTTCCAGCTCTTATACAGCTTTCATGATAGAGACAAACCTCAATAAATTTAAAACTTTACATGAACAGCAAAGGATTTCCAGGTTGTATCTTCATACATTGTTACTATTTTTATATGCTAGCTAATCATGCACAGAGAATTTACATGCATTCTACAATAGTGATTTTGTATATAAAAGCGAAAACTCATGTATGAGCAAAATGCAGAATGAAAACCTTCTGCTTCAATTACGACTACCTTATTTACTTGTGCTGATTTGGCCAACTGGTAAGTAGAAAACTGGTTTTTGGTAAGCGTGGGTATACACGCTGTGAATGCATATCCATATTATCCATTTCCCATATATACTCCATTATCCATACAAAATACAGCACAAGTAGGTGACCTTGACAACGTGTTGCATAATGTAGTTGCTAAGGTATAATGGTAGTCATCTGTTTGTAATTTTCTTAAGAAGCATTTTGATTTTGTATTAGATATACTAAAGAAGAAAATAAAAATCGAAATTTTATAAGCTATATATTTTGGGGAAAAATATCCACAGATAAAATAATCAGCATGGAGATTAACACTGATACTATTTTGGAAAATTTAATAACTGACTTCCATGCAACCAATATAACAGATGAAAACAAGCAAGACAGGGAACAAGACACTGAGCATTTACTAGGAATATTTCCTGAAATGGTAAGGAAATAAACCATAAATATTAAATGCACTATAAACACAATAGACGCTAAAGTTCGTTTCTTAACTAGGTTTGGCTTTGTGTCGCAAAACACATCATGAATACCAACACTGCCCAAGACTTCTTCCATTCTTCAACTTTCTTTCAAAACTTACTCAAACCAATCAGAACACAATATCT
This sequence comes from Entomobrya proxima, assembly GCA_029691765.1. Lineage (NCBI taxonomy): Eukaryota > Metazoa > Arthropoda > Collembola > Entomobryomorpha > Entomobryidae > Entomobrya > Entomobrya proxima. The sequence continues at coordinate 40,622,218 of CM056172.1, forward strand.
ATTTCCAAACGTCTGGACAATTTTGAGAACTCAGTGGGAACCATTTTACGGCGAGTTACCCGATGAGTCATTTTTGGACACAGTGCAAAAGTGTCGACTTGTTTGCAAGAGTTGGTGCAATGGAATAGACTCATTACCTGATAACGATAAAAAAAGATATATTTTGACTCGTGATCCTAATCCATTTAGGAAGCCCGATTACGAATTTGAATGCTATGATTTCGAGACATTTCCTACAGTTTTTGAATCAAGGAATCCTGAGTATATGGAAACATTCAAGGAACATTTTGAGCTAACCCATGGAATCAAAAATGCCAACAGAAATCCGTTTCCACAGCGGCGTGTTGTAATTGATTACGGTAGTGCAGATTATCATTTCTTTGTAA
>CM056172.1:40622703-40674155 GCA_029691765.1 Entomobrya proxima
ATATAATTATACTATCTTTTGTTATATCTTTAGATTTAATGACCGTAACATTTTCAAATTCCGGAAAGCTGAACATAAGTGTAAACGCCAAAGCTTCATTGGTACAAAACCAAGGCTTGTTGGACAAGTTGGTGAAGGTGCATTTTGTGGAGGAATTGGACTATCTTCACAGAAGCTGCCAAGTTAAGGATTCTACTCTCAAAGACAATGTAAAATGCATAACCTCTACGACCCATAATTTACTTTCCGAGTGTTTAGGAACTGATACATTTGTATGAAAGTCTAAAATACCAAATTAAGTTCTATGTAACTTAAAAAAGTTATACTGACATATTTGCTAATTAAATTTTGTAGAAAAGTCAAAAGTTATTGTAACGATGTAATAATGACGTTGGTATATATGGAAAGTTGCTAAGGCATTAATACTTGCAAATTATTGATTTGACGGTAACGTTGCATGCAGATATTCGTTAAACTTAAAATGTCGTTTGTTTTTTAAAATTTAAACCTGACGTTTCAAGAAAAGTTTCTTGTGTGTTTTATAGAATTAGTCATTAACATAGGAAAAAATTGTTTTGAAAGTGTTAAAAAAATGGTAAGATAGATGACGGTTTTGGATATCAATTTACGTGACTTTATAAAAGCACAAAACGTGGGAAGCGGGAAAGACGGAGCATCAGTTAATCAATGATTCCTCAGCAAGTAGTTCAGCACGCAGCTTGTAAACCGCACGCGCACGTACTCATTTCCCCTACATAATATTTTGTAGTAGATGTAACAAGCCTATCATTTTATACTAAATTCAAAGTATGATATTCTATAATTTTGTTATAGGTGCCTAAATTTTATTAAATGTTTTACTGGCATGAAATTTCCTTGATGGTGGACTAATGAGAACATTAAGCAGACGATTGTGGTTGCTATTTCATTCATTAACGTAATCACCACCTGAATACAGGAAAAATGCTGGGATTATTTTTTAATATTCATTCATTCATACATACTTACGCTTACAGTTTTAATAATGTTTTGCCCAATTTCCATGCCAAAGTTGTTACATTTTGGTGACGCAAAATCATTTGTTATGCAATTTATCTATCGGTATAAAATATGGTGGAATCTCAGATGCCGTGAGAAAACGCATTCACAAAACGGTTTCCAAATACCCTGTGACCTCTGTCAAATTTATCAGTCAAAAAATTATGACACAGGCACTTATAAAAAATCCCATGGTACAAAATCATATGAACGTAGGTAACCTCTGAAACACATTAATCACAAACATAACATAATAATCATGTTATTTTTTCAACCGAACAACAACACCAACACCACCAAAACATGTACATTTGCAATCTCTCCCAGTGACACAACAGGCAACATGGAAAGTTCTTAAAGGTTTTTTTTCTACATGTAGGCTTTATTGACTCACACGGGGAAATCCTTGGCCTTGAAAGAAAAGACAAGCATCACCACAGTTCTTGAAGTACGCAATCTGGCATTTTGGCAAAAAAAAAACTAGAACGTTGCTTGTCTCAAATATAACATGTTTTAAATCCCATGACAATTTTAAGTCTTGGTGCTGTAAATTTGGGATTTTTAATTGCAAAGTTTTGCATTGCAAATATTTTTCTCGTATGTTAACACAAATGGATGAATTCAGCATTCAGAACAAAGCCTTTCCACGACTTAACATAAAATGCACAAAGCAGTTTACCGCAACTGTGGAAACAAATGAATTCATTTAAGAACTTTGAAAAGAATTGATTCACAAGCGAAAACGTGTAACCGGCCAAGTTCTTAGTCGGTTTAGTTATCAGTTATCAGTTTGCATGCCAAGCTTGTAGTATTACCATTACCCGTTTTTATGATAGAGACAAAACCTCAAAATTTTTAAAACTTTACATGAATAGTAAAGGATTTCCAGATCATATCTTGATGCATTTTTATATGCTACCTAATCATGCATAGAAAATTTTCTTACATTCTACAATAGTGATTTTGTATATAAAAGCGAAAACTCATGTGCGAGCAAAATGCAAAATGAAAACCTTCTGCTTCAATTACGACTACCTTATTCACTTGTGCTGGTAACAGGTAAGTAGGAAACTGGTTTTTGGTAAGCGTAGGTATACACGTTGTAAATGCATATCCATATTATCCATTTCCCATATACACTCCATTATCCATACAAAATATATAATACAGCTCAAGTAGGTGACCTTGACAACGTGTTGCATAATGTAGTTGCTAAGGTATAATGGTAGTCATCTGTTTGCGATTTTCTTAAGAAGCAATTTGATTTTGTATTAGATATATTACGGAAGAAAATAAAAATCAAAGTTTTATTTGCTATATATTTAGGGAAAAATATCCACAGATAAAGTAATCAGCATGGAGATTAACACTGATACTATTTTGGAAAATTTAATAACTGACTTCCATGCAACTAATATAACAGATGAAAACAAGCAAGACAGGGAACAAGACACTGAGCATTTACTAGGAATATTTCCAGAAATGGTAAGGAAATAAACTATAAATACTAAATGCACTATAAATACACAATACACGCTAAAATTTGTTTTTTTTTAACTAGGTTTGGCTTTGTGTCGCAAAACACATCATGAATACCAACACTGCCCTGGACTTCTTCCATTCTTCAACTTTCTTTCAAAACTTACTCAAACCAATAAGAACACAATACCTATTTCCAAGCGTCTGGACAATTTTGAGAAATCATTGGGAACCTTTTTACGACGAATTGCCCGATCAGTCATTTTTGGACACAGTGCAAAAATGTCGACTTGTTTGCAAGAGTTGGTGCAATGGAATAGACTCATTACCTGATAACGATAAAAAAAGATATATTTTGACTCGTGATCCTAATCCATTTTGGAAGCCCGATTACGAATTTGAATGCTATGATTTCGAGACATTTCCTACAGTTTTTGAATCAAGGAATCCTGAGTATATGGAAACATTCAAAGAACATTTTGAGCTAACTCATGAAGTCAAAAATGCCAACAGAAATCCTTTTCCACAGCGGCGTGTTGTAATTGATTACAATAGTGCAGATTATCATTTCTTTGTAAATTTAAGCAAAATCCTTTCCAAATATGGACATCACGTGAAGCATAGCCGGTTGCATGGATGTACATGTATATTAACGGCTGAGGCAATTACATACTATGTCCAAACCAAACAGATATTGCAATTACTGCCAAATCTGGTGACCGTCACTTTCATCGTAATCTTTTCATCGAAATCTTTTCATCGAAATTTTTTCATCGACATTTTTACATCGAATAATCTTTTCATCGACAAATCTTTTCATCGAAATTTTTTCATCGAATAACATCTTCATCGCTTGATCAGTTCATCGATCAATCTTTTCATCGCGGTTTATAACAGAATGGTCAACATGAATAATTGGGTATTGTAGTCAATGAATTACATACGTGATAAATAATATTAGGTATCTACATAGATAAATGTTCCTCAATAAGCACAATTGCAACAACAAGCAGCAGCATTGTTGATTGAGGTACCCAGTACCTAACGCAGCACATTGGGGATTAGCCTATACAATCAAGTTGTACACAGAACAATACGCAGCTTGGAATTTCCAGTTCCAAGGACTAAGCAGAGTCAAAACCCCGTTTATAAATCTAACAAATAACACACCCGTAGTATCTAACACTGCTGCAATTTGAGAATTTGTCAATAAGGCAGCCAAATTACAGACTGAAAACTAGTGAGTAGATATTTCAGGTAAAGATGAAGTTAGGTTATATTAAATAGCAGGTACTTAGTGCAAATTCAAAATTGCCAGCCGTTGGTTCTGATAGTTCAACTGCCATAAAATTATGAAACTATTTTTAATACACCTGAAAGATCATGATAATGTTGGAAAGGCAGCCATAGTAAAATCGAAACAATAATTTCTGAATAACGACCTCTCAAATTCCCTTGTTAAAATAAGAAATGGAGTTAGGTCGGTAGCAGAAAACATTGTTATATACTACATACCTACATATATTTTTGTAACTTGACATAAATGTCTAAACTATGACTTGCAAAAAGAAACCTGATTACATATTTCCATAAATTCATACTGGATTCATAATTTAAAAAAAAAACTATGGTCAGTCCTCTTGCCACTTATTCTTCTTGTCACTTTTTGTCATGCACAAAGCTATAAAATAAGTCCATCAAACTGCACCATTGTCACTGAAAGCTCATTATACGCGGCAAATTTTGACATTCTTGACTCAGTAATTTAAGACAGACGTCGAGTTTCTTTTAAATCAATCACTCGATTAAAAATTCTAGGCGATGAAATGATTAGGCATTGAAAATGTTAGGCAATGAAAAAATTTCGATGAATAGATTTGTCGATGAAAAGATTAGGCGATGAAAAAATGTCGATAAAAAGATTTCGATGAAGAGATTTCGATGAAAAGATTTCGATGAATAGTCCGGGAATCGCCAAATCTAGAGGGGCTCGAATGTCTTAATGGTAACCCAGATGGATGGGAGTCAAAAAAACTAAACCCAGAGTTGGAAAGGATAATTTCTGAGCGACCAATTCCACTTTTATATCATCTAAAATTTCTAAGTTTGGAAAACGTTCCGGAGTCTATCTTCAAAGAAATTATGCGTCAAGCCGTAAATTTGAAAATGTTGAGAATAGAATCTCAGAACGTAAAAAATATGTTGACTTTGTCAATGCCAAAGTTAGAAAAACTTTTTGTTCACGTTAAATCAGTTGAAGAGTTTTTAGTTATTGGAAAAATGAAATTCAAGTGGCCACTAAACACGCTACATTTGCATATAGATTTTTGTCATGTACGGAAATTGACACCATTGTTCAACCTGTTAGAGTCTAAGTGGTCAAAAAGTTTGACTAGCCTTACGTTGCAGTTTCAAACAACAGGTGACATGGAAACTCAGGAACAATTTGCTCAAGATTGTTCCACACTCCGACTGAATTTACCTTTAGTCAAGAGTCTAAGCTTGGATATGTATTCTGTTCATTCACTTGACTTTATTTTGCCAATGAAGGAAAATTTGGAATACTTACGTGTGAATGTTTTATGAAACATACTTGATTATCGTCTAAGCGCCCTATCATTAGTGGCGCAGTATCATCAAATTATTCAGTTTTTGGGTTATTTTGAGAAAAGAAAGAAAAATTGTAAAACTATTTTGGAATCAAATGTGTGGGCACTGTTTCCAAAGCTAAAGCAGTTTGATATATGGGATGGGGGCGACAGAATCTCATATCAAAAATCTGAGAGCTGTCAAGTTCGCTTTACACCAGTTGGTGAGAGCTACTGTGGGTCAAACAGGAAAGCTTGGAAAGCTAGCATGCAAAAGATCTAGCTAATAAATGAACTACTAAATTTAATAAATAAATATTACTTATTGTCAGTTTATATGTGTTACTGTACGTGAAGTGTTTTTTGTATAGGGCTATTGTAAAAATGCGTAATACCCCGAGGGGGTGGGGGTTTGTATGAATCTTACAGCAATATATAAGAGATGTTAGGGGAATGGTCCCTACGAATAGAAGAAACTGCTTGATTTTTTAAATCCATCTGTACTTGTATTTGCCGTTATATGAATTTATAAAGTGCATTAAATAAAGGTTATGGTTAATACTCAACTGCGTTTTAGTATTTTCTTCGTATGATTTTCCTGTAATCACAATCACGAACATACTGTTTTCATAACTAACACAAGAAGCATAGAGCAACAGCAAGAAAGTAAATTATATTAGTTTTATCATCAAAACTTCTATCATAAATAAGTAGGAAGGCGTACTTTGATTTAATCATTTTTGACATTTATTCAGTTACTCAGTTAACTTAGTATATTTTAAAATATACTGTTTACTGTATGATTTACGAGCATATTTCAGATGTGAATACAAAATAGCTGATAATCAACCATCGCATTGATGGTTGATTATTAAAATGATAAAACCACTAGACATGTTTCGCTTCGTACATACTGTATTACTTTAAAAATAATATTATCTTAATTTTCTTTTTATAGTAACCATGCCGTTACGAAGATACATACTGCAAGTATTTTTCGTCTTTAGTATTGAGTACTTAAATAGCAGCAACCGCTGTTTTGCAATGTGTCTCCAGCTCTTCCATAGAATATACAGAACTTCGGTCAAGCAGATGGTGCTACAAAATAATAGCAGCATTACAAATAGAAACAGTAGAGTTTTAATATTTCCATGGATGCTTAAAGGTATAGGACCAACAAAGCCATGCTTAACATGAGTTGGACTGATGACACGCACTCTGTCCTGAACTCTAACCGAAAAAATTGACGCGACCAATTCGTCATGCCAGTACTTGAGAACTCCAGTTTCAATAATTCGTTGAGCGACCTGTGCTAGCACTATACCACGAGGAGGTGAAAACACCCAAAACACACTCCCAGTTGAAAAAAGTTCCTTACCTATATAACAATGGCGTTTATGCGAGTTTCCGTGGTTTTGAATTGCCATAGTTGCTTCTTGAAATTGTGAAAGCACGTTACTCCATAAGTTTACACTACCAACTTTCTCTGAATACGCAAGCGCATTTACAAACTCCTCATTATCCGATACGTTGCTTTTACCAATATGTTGATTTATTATTTTAAAATTAGTAAAATTAGTGTAATACTTTAAGATAGCTTTTATAGAAAAACTAATACCACCTAACGGAAATATAATCCTGTATTTGTTGGCCTCTAACTCCGCAAAATTTGAAAACGATGATTCCTCAGGAGGTAATATTACATTGCTAGTAATCATGCCAACATAACAATTTCCCAGAATTATTCCAACGAAAATCCAAAGTAGTAGAAGCTTTTGTTTTTGTATCATTTGACAATTTATAAATAGTGAGCTTGACACTAAGCTTGCTACTACAGCTTGAACTACAGGAATAATTCCTAAAGAGATTCCAGTGTAAAAATTAAGTACGCACATGGTTGCTGATTGCACAACAGTTGCTAGTAAAATGGCTAGCCAAGCTATTGGTGCAAATGCTTTTGTGAGATAAGCAGCATTCCACACGGGTAAACGAATGATGGATGGAGTATCGCAGTATACAAAATTTAATGGTTCCTCCTTTTGTAAAAGGACGCCAACGTCCGAAATATTTAAGGTTATGTATTCACTCCACAAATCATACAACTCGTACATGGCACCTTTGTAGGTGTAAACATATGGGTAAAATACAGGATAATTACTTGTATTATAACCAAGTTCCTCTGCGCATTTATTTGTAACAACAGTTAGGTTTGCGTGTTTAGCAAGCACATCAATGTATCTCATTGCTGCCGCATAACTTTTGACTTCAAGATATGCATCCAGCAATTTCCCACTTTTTGCAATGTGAAAGTCTCGTTTCCATTTTAGATTTTGATTGCACCATTCATACCTTTCGAATGTGATACCAAAGAAATTCATAATAAGAATGTTGCTGGCATTTATGTTGTGGTTCTGGAATGTACGGCTGCAAGTATATTCCTCAAACTGACACACACTTTTGTTACAGTAGATGACAAATATTAGAAACCTAAAAAATGTGTAGATTTTCAAATACATATTGAAACGCTTATTCTTTTGAAACTCACTTTCATGCAATGTTGATGCTTTTGCTGTTGCTTTTACACAAAACGTAGTTTGTTGAATGAAAGTAGTACTCCAGTTGTTCATGGAAACTTATCAAACCACTCAAGTATTCAAATAAAACCTAGTAGCCTCCCGGTGTTTTCTGTGCTTTTCAAAAGAATTATGTTCAATAGAAAATTTTACGTCAAGTCTGTGTATGCTGATTTAATATATTGTATTTAAGATTAATTATTTTATTTTCCTTATGACATTAAGAAAACCTGCCGAGTTTAGCTGTAGACTAGCAACACATTTTTTCTATTAGGTCTTAACCAACTTGTAAGTTTTGGCAACTATGAGTTACATTAAAGTAAAACTTTTCAGCATACTGTTCAATAAATCCACGCTGGCAAACTAAAAATAAATTCTGCTACTGTTATTCCAATCCAATCCAATAAATATTCCAATCAACGATGTAAGTGTAAGTGATGTTGTACGACTTAACCAGTCTATGGTAAACCATTAAAATTGCTCGCTGCTTAAGAAGCGTAAACGTGCTTAAATATATAGCTGATTTAAAGTCCATCCGGCCTGATTTAAAGATCATTTAGCCTAGTTTAAAGGTCAATGCTGGTTTAAAGCCCAATTAGATTGGTTTTAAATTAAAGTATACGGATACACGAGCACACGGACAAACGAATATCTTAAATAGCTCACCTGCAGAAGTTGCGAGCTAATAATTGGATTGTTTTACGTAAACTAATTGGATTAATATGAACGAGTGCTGCACAATCTCATGTACAATTTTCGTTACATTAAGTTATTACTCTTAATGTTATACAAGACTACACGATATTTCTACATGTTTAAGACTTACTATTAGTAATATACATACTAATCATAAATTAAATTTCCCACGTAAGCAGGCAGCTTTGAAAAGTGATTTTATGAGTCTTTGGTTGCTTAACAATTTACCTAATTTCACTTTGTTTCTTATGTATGCGTTTTAGCGTTGCTACATACCTCAAAGCTGCCAGCCATAATATGGTTTTTATACTTACCATAGTTCTTAAAAATTTTGGAATTGAATAAGTATATCTTCTACGATTACATATTTCGACTACAATTGCCACAATTGAAAGTAATATTCCGATAAGAAAAAGTACAAATATTACAATTACATTTCCAGTAAGTGAAGCGGCTTTTACATCAACATTATCTTCACTGTTGCTAAAGTCATACATCTCAGTTCCAAGCTGTGGTAACCAATTAGCAATTCCTGACGACTTTAACGTTGCTAACCTTAAGTTTCTATTGTAAGAAGACATGCCTGTCAAAGTGACACCTAGTTCCGTTCGTGCATAAATTTTGGAAACAACTGAAATTAGGGAACGGCCTAATCGTGTTAATTTCTTAGTATATCTCATTGCTAAATATTGTGGAACTATCAACGCTGTCTTGTTACACTTCATCAAATCGTCCATGTACCACTTTTCTTCTTTCTTAAGAAAACTGTCTCTCAGTGAAAACTTTAAACCTTCCATCTGTTCACTGTCACTTTCAGAATTTTGAAGCAAGTTTAGTTGTAACAGTCGCCCTAAACCTTCAATAATGTGCTGCCAATACATTACTACATTTGGATGAATACTAGAATTATCAAATAGCTCGTACATGCCACGTGCTTCAGAACCACGAATAGAGTTTATGTCTTTTATAAACTTTAACGCATATGATAGCGAAACCACTTTACTAATTTCAGTTTCAGCTCTAATGCAGCTTTCCGTTATAGACTTTTCTCCTGAAAATTGCACATAGTGCTTTTGAATCTTTGGAACCCATTTTGGCAAGTCATCGTCAATGTTTAGCATTAAGTTTGTAATTCTACTGTAAATAGAAAAACCGTCCTGTAGTAAATGCTCAAAATGCCTGTACAAAATTGGAGCTCGTGGCAACACCATGTCATAAACGTTGTCATTTTTGTAGGCGTTGCTTAACACAAGGCCACCCAGGAATAGTCCTGAAAACATCATTCGAAATATTGGGTTTTGCTCCATGTAGGTTTGGAATGGGTCACCTTGTTCCAGCAAGATTTTTAAAAGACGAAACAATGTTTCAAACCATTTGTGTGAGTGCTTAACAGTGTTAAATGTACCTTTTATTGTGGCCGCGTAAACAGAAATACACACAACAATGCATATCCACACTCGATAATCATACACATTTACAAAGTCTATAAACGGATATGCATTAGTTCCTCGTTGTCCACAAGCTAAAACACGCAAGCTACTCAATTTATTTTCTATTACGATTTGATGCGAATATACTGCTGTACTTTTCATCTCAAATCCACCCACTTCAAGAAGTGCCCCCATGTAGTTCCATTTGGACTTTTGGCACTCAGAAAAATCTTGCGGTATCAATTTGTAACCATTTGTATCATTACACTGGCAAACGTAGCATGTACCATGTGAGTTGAAATACCACAAGTAGTTTGAGTTTGCTATCATAGCTAGCAATAGCTGAGCTAGGCGGTGGTTCAATATTTGCAAAGGGCTACTTAAACTTAGTAAGCTCAAGCTCACAGATTGGCAAGCATTTGCTAGATAGTCATCAAGATATTGGATTTGCTCCAAGTCACCAAACACAACGTCTTGAACAAAATCTGAAATTTGTATCATATTGCTAATAACTGTGTAATTAATTTGAACAAAGTCTTCAATTGAAAATGTCCAAGCTTCCCATCCCGTTTTTAAGTTTCCCGTTGTTACAAGCTCCATTTCTAAGATCATTTTGTCATTTGCAGATCCAGAGGCAATGAAAAAGAAAAAGTCGAATAATTGATGAGGATAACGTAGTGGACTTGCCAACGTCACAATGAGTTCAACAATCAAGGTATGATTTACCTTGGTTGTTGGGCTGTCAAAAGGAATTATAATGTGGTATGTTGGAAATGATACTAATTTTAAATCGCGGGGCTCAATTGTTTTTATGTGCAGTTCGACTGCTACTTTCGTTTCAAGGAAATACGGTGGAAGAAACAAAAGAACTTGTATTACTCCGTGCCAAGCACGCGAACGAATATGCTTTTGGTCCAAATCAATCCCATTTACAAAGTATTGGGTTGCTAGAAATAAAGGATCTGTAATTTTATCTGAACTGTTTGACTTTATGAAACCAAACCATCTTTTAAACTTTATAACAGAAGGCAATGCTGTCTCCAAAATGTCAGCATTTACAAAGTTGATTATATTCACTACAGGATTCATTCCCAATGCAAGTGGCTTAATTACACTATTTAGATTTTCAATGCGGTAGCTGACGCTACCAACTGCTCCGTCGTACACATTTTCTCTGAAGCAATCATATCCTTGTAATTCTAATGATTGGCAGTCCTTGTTAGATCTTACTGCGTTTGAAAACCAAATTATTAAACAGACTTTAAACAAAGCTTGTTTATATGACATCATGCTGTTAATTTGTAGTTTTGATGAAAACATTTTACCACTAACCCAAATTATGTACTTCCAAAAACCTTTAACTGTGTACTGCAAGTGTTTGTTATAAGCTTTATACACTTGAATATTTCTTAGATTGTTGAAAACTAAATTATTTATTCTAAGAAGGACTAAAAACAGACGTAGTTAAGTTAGTATATTAATAGCAACATTAGCAACTAGTAAGGAAATATTTACGCGTGTCAGAGTATTGCGACGTAAAAACAATTTCGCAGATTAGGTGGATAATATTTAAAAGCAATTTATTAAATTATTGAGTTTATATACCTATAGTTTTCAGGTTACCCTTACATATTAATATTGAATATATACTTTATATTTTATAGTACATATACATGAAATAGGAACTATGTAGTCCTAGAAATACTGCAAACACAAAGTTTACTTCCTCACACAGTGGACACGTGTCTCAAGTTGGAATTCGGTGCTGGTCTTATGGGTTAGAAATGATAAGGCTTCCGTAAAAACGTTTATTGATTTGAAAAAGTTCCACGCTTAAAAGGCAAGCAACTTTTTGTTCATAAAAACCTTTGTTTGCCCGGAATGTCCTGACATATTTTTTCAATGGTCAAAAGTTCATCGTTTCTCAGCCGAAAAATGATTTATCGAAAACACACATTTTATTCAAACACATTAGCAGAAAAAATTTGCCGTCTAAGTTGTACAAGTCAGTGAGTTTCCTACCATGTTTGTTTGTAAGCAGAAAAAAACAATTTTAATTGTTGTGTATTTAACTTGTAAATCTTGATTCAAATAATTCCCAGCTAATGATGGAAGCCAAACAAATTGAAATTTAGTATCAATTTAAGTATCAATTTAAGTATCCTTTTCAGCAATGTAAATCTGCTTTATAGGCAAAATTTATCATTCGAAAAATCTGGAGACATGAATAAACACTACATATCACGTGGGTTAAACAACCATCAAATAAAATATGTTACGCTACCTAGTTGAAGGAATTTATGGTGCAAAACTAAACTTAGTTTGAATGTTAAATATTATAATGGCAAAGCCTTTGTCTGCGTAAGCAGATGTATCAAATTTTTTAATCATACACCTTTTGTTATTGGTATATGAATGTGTATTTAAAAAGCTGCTTAATAATGTATGTGGTTTTGCGTTAATGAAAATTGCAAGGTGTGCACATGTAAATACATGCACCATGTAAAAAATATGGAAAAAAACATGTAATTGCATGTAAAAAAGAAAGGTATTTGGAAAAAACAGCATGGAAAAAACATGTAAAAATTAATTTTTCTTTATAAAATTGGTTAAATTCGGGATTTAGTGCTCCAATATGTTTGATTTATGTTACAACGGAACTAAAAGCACATTTAAAACCACATTTGTAGTAGTTCTGCCATGTTTCACCTTTTAAACGACATGTGAGCTGGACACATAAGGCAGTCCTTTTGCCTGAAACGAACTGACTTTTTCCATAATATTTCCATTTAACATTTTTACATGTTTTTTACATTTTTACATGTAAAAATTCTTTAAATACATGGAAGAACACACACCTTGGAAAATTGCAAGCACATTACACGTTTGTGCTACGAAGTGGTTTATACATGAATGATCATCAATATTGCATTAACTTATGAGCACTGTCAATACTCTGTCAATTTCAATTCACTTCTCAGTATTCGTCCAAAATACACAATATTAGTAAACCTACAATTCTAGAATTTGAGGCTACATATCTCAAGGAAAATCAACCAATGTAGGATCCTTTGAATTACGTAGCTGAGCAAAAATAATCATGTGTCTGTCTGACTTTTGCATTCCCTGACACTGGAAGGTGACCACCCCGTATTAACCCAGGAGGATACCAAGCCTGACTTAAAATAAAAATGCTACTTTTTCATGACATTTTGAATGAACTTGGTGCCATTCCGACTGGGCCTATACAGTGCTCATAGACAGACATACCAATAGAAAACATCACAATATCAATACTACTTCTGCGTTTTATGAAGTGAAGAGATTTACGGTCGGATCATTGTCTTATGCTTATTGAGTTCATGTTAATACATGAATGGGTGAGGCATGAATGTTTGTCTTTTTAATTTGATTAAAGTATCTAAACTTATAATAGTAATTCATTTCCAAGAGTTTTTGTCCATAGCGTGTCAGCATGTTGTCAACGTTTCCTATACATTCGACATGTATGTACAATTTTGTGTGACTTATACCTATACTGGTTTTATCATAGTAAATGATGTATGTATAATGAACTGTCTATAAAGAAGAGAGAGCAGTCATCTTCGAGAGGGTCGTAAAATGCCATCGGTCTGCTATTCATTCTGCCAGTTTGACTAGAGCATAAATTCAACCCATTTTTTATTCACTCGACCACATCCCGGGTATTTTATTTTGCCTTGGGTTCTTATTTTACCCCATGCACCCACCGTACGACTCCACATAGCAACAAGCCAAACATCAGGTACAGCAAGCAAGGCAGGTGCATGAAACGTCAGTCTTGAAAGCATTGCTTTTTACCAACAGACAAGCAGGCATTTATCTCCACCCAGAAACCACTGAAAAATATTCTTAAACATCTCAAAGTATTCACAGGTATTAACCATAGCCACTCCAGCAACTTTCACTATGCTCAGGTACGTAAAAACAACATCGGAAATAATCATCCTACTCGGCCAGATTTACACATTTGTGCTTCTTACATTTTCTCATCTGAGTCATTGTCAGCAGTTTGATAACACAGTTAACTGGCTATCAAACTGCTCCTTTCGGTTTGAATTCTCTGAATTAAACAAATTGTTTAAGTGGCAGGACGTAACACTAAGTTTATCAGTACAAGGTGGAATCCTAGATTTATGCCGGAATAAATTCAAATGCATTTCTTTGAATACCAATTCGGATAAGTTAGTTTACAATAAATCTGTTATAAACAATTCTAGCTCGTTCTTTCGTTTATTCAAAAACGTAAGCAATTATCTTGACTCTTTAGCTTTGTTGTCCACACTCCATCTTCAAAAGAATCAATTTATATGTGTTGTTAGAGTTCTTACCGTCAACGTTCAGAAAAATGGAATTCTATTTAGCCCATTGGATTACAAATTTTGGTACAGTGGAACAAACAAATGGCCACGGGTTGTAACTTATGGAATAGCACAACTACCTGAACCAATTCAAACCAATTCTTTCAAACTTTGGAGCGACCATATGTTTGGCGTTATTGTAATTTTTGTCAGAAAAAGCAATGACTGTGTCCTCACAGGATTACAAGTTATCACTGACTCAACATTTTACATTCCATTGTTTTATGATATGCCTTACCTTCTGTACAAAATGGGTGTATTATGCATGAAACGCTTTGAGCTTGGGTACGTTCCATTCGTTTCAAGTGATATGTCATATAAAAAAGACAAGCAAGCAAGTCTACCCAAATACGGAAAGATTAATAACGAGTATCTTGCAACGGAAAACATTATCATAACACACTTGAATTGTACGTTTGAAGCATACAAATCATTTGTAAGACTGAAATTTTATTCCGTGAAAACTTTTATCTACTCTGATTACAAGGATGAAGTTTTTACGCCACTTATTTTTAAAATGGCACCTTCTGGCTACCGGTACATAACAATAGTTCCACAACAACGACACATTAGTTCCACATACTTGTCATCGGTACTTTTCCCATTTCAGTGGTTGGTATGGTTATGTTATATGGTTATCTTAACGTTTGTAACTATAACGCTTTACGTTGCTTATTTCAAGTCAGATAGTAAAGCAAAGCAAAGTATTTGGCTTTGGGTGTTTTCAACCGTTTTGGAGCAAGGTGATGATGGTAACTCGATGAAGAAGAAATCAACTGTAATCTTACTGTGGCTTGTGTTAGCTGTTCTTATGAGAAATTTGTACACGTCAACGCTTATGACAGACATAATATTTCATCCAGAACCTGAAAAACTACCAGGTTGTTTAGACAAAATGTTTTTTGGAATAAGTGATGGTTTTGAGGAGAAACTACATATAGCTAAACGCACCATGTTACCACTTTTATTCACATATTTACATCTTAGCATTGCAAGTAACAATGAAACTGCTAGAAATTTGGCGCTAATAGAACGTCGTTTATTTTGGATTTCTGATGATGATGAACAAAATTTGGTAAATGGAAATAAAGTATCTTTTAATTTTGGCTGCAAGGTTTTTTACCAAAGCTGGATTGTAGAAAATTGTACAGAAGTTGTTAAACGGGAGGATTCAGGTTTCGTTTATATATACTCTAATAAGGATGTTAGAGACACGGATTTAACCCTGGATTTGAGACAAACTATTGCCTTAATAGCTCATTCAAATTTTGATTATTACGACAACGATGACAAGACCTACTTGTCTGTTGATAATAGATGGGTTTTGTCATCTTCGGAAGTATTTTCTCAACACGTGCTGAGAATGTTTGCACAAACGCTATGTTCGGGAATTTATTCTACTTTGAGACAAACTTTCCTTTCACGCAGCCTTACAGAAGCACTGAAAGTAAAGTTTGGAAAAGGCCATAAAAACAGAATCGCAAACTTGTATACATACGCGTATGACTACATTAAAAAGCAAGAAAGCAAAATTGAATACACTAGTGGCGGTAGTAAGGTTAAACATGTTAAAGTTGAATTTGAGCATCCCTATAATGATGAGCTAGAAGCAGTCAGTTTGTTCACTGTTTCCGTTGCCTTTAAGTGGTACGTGGTATTATTGGTAATTAGTTTGGTTGCGTCTTTGGTTGAAATATGTCTGAACCGAAAGATCAATATGTGGACGTTATAATCAGAATTAATCATTCTATACGCAGGCTTGAAATTGTACTTCAGTGTATGAGAACAAGTGTGTTATGAGAAACGTAGACGCCACATTGTAAAACGATTGATGTTATGATGACTGGGGACCTTTATCGGATATATGTTACTTAATATATATATAAATATATAAATATATATATATATATGGAAAGAAATGTGTTGGGAAACTGGCAAATTGATGAGAAAAAAGGTTTACGTGCTAAGCGTCATAAGAAGAATAGCATTGCTTCTTATGTGCAACAAAGTAGGAGAGTTTTCTGTTAGTATTATGTTTAACATAGTGAGGATACGGAGAACATAGAGAAAGCACCAGATCCATTTGAAAGCATAGCGACGCTTTTTGCACTTTCCCAACAAATCTGCTAGAAAGTGGCGCTTTGCACAACAGACCTCTTTTTGCATACATTGTGAGGATCACTCTGAAAATTTGCGATTTTTGCACTAGTTAGTTTTTTACAATTAGCTTGATAATGTGTGTAATTAAGTGAGGGGTAAATGCATAGGATGAATGCTCGTTATTATTTGCATATACTAATGTAGTTAAGAACACCCATTTTGTTGTATAACTTGGGGAAATTTGTAACCAACTAGAAAAGCCATTAAAGTTATGTTGGGCCAAGTTGATTGGGGTCCAACACTTAAGACGGAGAAAGTAAGTACAAGTACGAGAAGACCAGAGTACAAGTTGGATCAAGCTGAAGTAACAGTGCAGTAAAAGTGTTCTTATTGTATTATATCATATCGTGTGACTTGTGTTAGTAGTGAAATAAAGTGCTTTGTTACCACAACAAGTTTGTAGCATTTTCTTATTGTCACTTTGGCACATTAGTTTCGCCACACATGGATATGCCTTTGGATGGGGCAAAGCGGGACTCAGGGTTGGGATCGGGCTTGGGGGTATAAATTGCACAGGGACAAGTGCAACCTTTAGCCGGGGCCTTGGGTCATGTAACACCAATATATATATATATATTATTATAGTAAATTTGGAAACTTTTGCATGTGGCAAATAGAAAATCGCATGTGGCGTTTGTCTATAATTAGCAAATTAGTGATAAAGTATGGGATACCGACATCCCCAGGATTATGTACCGATAACCCGGGCTAGTCGGTTCATATACTTACTCCACAACTGCAATTATATTTATACTGCACGAGTAGCTTACAATGTAGTTAAATTATTAGACAGGTACTGGGTACTAATAAA
Organism: Entomobrya proxima; assembly: GCA_029691765.1. Lineage (NCBI taxonomy): Eukaryota > Metazoa > Arthropoda > Collembola > Entomobryomorpha > Entomobryidae > Entomobrya > Entomobrya proxima. The sequence continues at coordinate 40,639,879 of CM056172.1, forward strand.
CATATTGCCACTTGAGCATATTCAATAATAAAATACCTATAATAAATGAAGACCAACGTGAAATTGATTTGTGTATGCTACAACGCTTTCTAATAAATCTTCAAACGATACACACGACCTTTTGAAACAACACTGTTCAAAAGCAGTCAAGGAAAGAGTTTGCGATAAAACATTTCTAAATTCTAAAAACAAGTCATTATCAGCAATCACAAAAATAGAGATTTTAATTAGTGTAAACCTCATGTGACATGACAACTGGGTGGGTCAGTGGTAATTTTAAAAGTGACAGCATGATGACATGGGTCAATCGGTGGCCCAAGTCCAAAAATAGGTATTTTAGTGACGTAATTAGTGGATGACCCCATATGAGCAAGCATGTGGTTAAAATAATAAAAATGTATCACAAATCTGTGTAAAATTTGATACATGACAATACTTTTGCATTTCCTTATGCTTTTTCACTTTGTTAAAGTATCCACTTGTGAATGAATCATGTAGAAATGAAATATTCCCGAATTGTATTTTGTAGGGTCAGCAAGCAGATTCAGTTGGTATTACCTAATAGGTAATAGGATATTAAAAGGAATTTGGGAGAATTCTTGTTTTGCCTTGCGTGTTGATGCTTGTCCTTGAGCAAGTTTGGTTCACAGCAAGTGCCTAGCTGCTAAGTTGCTACTCTCAAACGAGTTCATCCTTAAACTCATTCATCATTCATGATATATAATATCAAGCACTTTTATTTTGCTTTCTTCTAGATATTAATTATATCAGTTTTTCTTCACAAAGCAACATTGCATCTGGCGTACATTGTGTTTTCACGAAAATATATTACTGAACCTTTTACAGATGACAGGAATTCTTGCTCCTGCTCATACCTCTATTACAGGTTTACGCAAATTTTTGTCTAAAAACTCACAATCTGAATCCCTCGAAACAGTTTAATTAATTAATTTATTTAGTACCAAATAATTATTACAAAAAATGGAAGAAGAGTTTAAGGAATTTTGTTGTCCAGTTTGTTTAGAAATTCCTTCAAAAGAGATTTACCAATGCCAACCTTTTGAGATATTTACCTTTTGCCACATTTGCTCAACGAGTTTATCAACATGTCCCGTGTGTCGGATTGATTTGGGAGAAGACTCAATCCGAAATCGGGCATTGGAAAAAATTCTAGACAAACATGAGTTTAGTTGTTTGCACAAAAGATTTGGGTGTAGAGTAAAAGTGTTTCGAAAGGACCTACAAAAGCACTCAAAAGTGTGCGATTTTAGGTATTAACTTTTGTTATTATTTTTCGGCAGTAAAGTTGGATATTAGAACATATTAATAAAATTCCTAATCTTGTTCACATCAGGAATACGGAAGTTCCACTTTGCCAATATCTTGGCTACACAGAATGCGACTACCTCGCAAACTTGCAAAATGTCCAAGAGACAATCACGCATTTTGAAAGTGTTCATAAATTTCCAAACAAAACCACAAACCAGGGCTTTCTAGCATTAGACGGATGGAATGAAATTGTGTTGAATAAAACCCAGATTTGGCAACCCTTGCTGTTTGGAGATGGTGCCGTGAAGTTAATATGCTTTGGCAAGGTCAATGGCAGTGACCAGACGTTTTCCCCACTTTGTTTTGTCCTGGACAAAAACAAATCTTCCAATTATTTGGTGAAATTTTCTTTTGTCAAGTTAAAAGAGAAAGTATGTCTTAACTGAAATAATTATGAGCTAACACATTGAAAGCTAACACAACAGCAAAAACTCAAATTTTTGTTTCGATATATAGATGCCAGTGATTGAACTAGAAACATCAACCATGAGTCTACAAAATGCAGAAGAAATAATCAACGAACCGATACTGCGAATCCCTATTAGCATAATGAAAGCCAAATGTACACAGGAAAATCTTGTGATGCTACATGTAACTGTACGGAGTCGAGGTGTTCAGGGTGATGTTAATACCAATGACAATAATTTAGCCCGCCTTAGCCCGATTCCCAATGTGACAAATAATGCGGACACAGGTAACGTTCATTGCTAAATTTGCAAAATCATGTAAAATTTCCAACTAACAATTTTCATTCATTCTAGATTCTCGTTCGGAAAGACTAAAAAGATCAGAGCAGCTAAAATTATGCAAGAAAACTGTTGGTGAGGTTGCCCCAACAATTGAATGTGATGGGTGTGAAATAATGCCCATTCGGGGTAGCGTCTTTCACTGCCTGCAATGTCAAGACTTTGATCTCTGTCAAAGTTGCATGAATAAAGGGAAACATCCGCAGCATTTACTGGTGGAAATTAAAAACGAATATCAGTATGCTGCGTTGGCAAGACTTTATCATGATTGCACGTAAGTTTAACCAGTTAACTGATTATTTAGTCTCTACACTCTAGATTACATGCTAAAATAAATAAAAAAACTTTACAGATTGAAACAATTCAAACCGCTAATTGCTGCTGACGTTGTTGTTGGTAAGTTTTACAACTTGTTCACATAAATACTGATTAGGTATTCATTTTAAATGGTTTGAATTTACAGAGGGTCCTCTCACTTGTCAGGAATGCCAATTCCCAAATCCAAATGCAAAAAGTGTGCAGGCTTACACATTTTGCAGACAGTGTCCAAAACTATACGGACTATGTCGGGAATGCTTTCAACGAGGAAGAAAGAGACGTTTGTGTGAAAATCATGCGTTTTTTGCCAGAAGCGTGTCCAGCTCATCTTACTAACTACAAAGCAATCACAACAGACGCAACATTTTTATAATTACATTAAAAATTATTATATTCTTCAGCAAATTTAATGCACTATATTGAATTCATATGTATGTAATTGCTAACTAGAATAATCTGCATGCATGCGTCTATTTGCATTGCAGTTAAGTTAAATTTGTACACTATATCTGACTTTGTTCATATGTTGTGGTAACAAAAGACGGTTAAAAAACGTTTGCAACAATCAAAAATTTTTATTGTCATATACAAAAATACAACTTTTATACAAAAATCTCTGTGAATATATAATTATTAGCGTAAACGTAAATACTATTATCTCAAATTAATAAAATCACTTTCAATTCCTCCAATTAAATACCTTCAATAAATCAAACCGTTTTTACTCAAATCTGAACGTAATTATGTTCTAATAACAATTTCATTTTTCACTGGCTGTTTTGCCAACTCTGCATTTTGCACTGCATTGCACTCCTATATTCCGGATGTTTCTTTTTTCTGTGACAACACATATTTGACACGCTTCTATATAATTTCCCACAAACATTACATTTTGTTGGTTTCATGTTGCGACCAGGTAGTCTAGGACCAAAAGGACAGTTACATTTCTTATGGTGCAAAATGTTCTTTTTACCAATCATTGTTCCGCATTGATCACATCTTACTTTTACGTTAGACAAAACAGATTTCGGTTTTACAGTGTTTGGAGCAACGAAAGTTTCATACAGTTTCCCTTGACGCTTTAAAGACTCTTTTTCCAGTTCTGCTTCTCCTAATGGATCCACTGTAACGATTTCAGTGCGCCCTGGACAATGATGTTTTAAATGTCGCCAAATACCTAGCTTATGTAGCAGTTTGCCACATTGCTCACATTTTACTTGATCTGTTGAACCAAATATGCCACTTGTTGGATGGCTTCTTCTTATATGTCGAAGCAGACAATTGGAATTAGGAAAAGTCACTTGACAAATGTCACATTGAGTTTTCTCTTCATTTAAGATTTCCCCGCATGTACATATTCATAAAGCTTGTGAATTCGTGGCTGACGTGTTATTTCAGAACTTTCTGGAAGAATAGCTATTTCAGTGCGCCCTGGACAATGATTTTTTAAATGCCGCGCAATGTTAGCTTTCTGCAAAACTGTGTCACACTTTTCACATTTTATTTGATCCTTTCTCTTCGTCCCAGGCCATATTATGCCACTTGAAGGATGGGCCTTTCTGATATGTCGAAGCAAATTCCCGGAACTGGGAACTGTTTTGTGACAAATGTCGCATATTGTTTTTCCTTTATATAAAACTTGCTCTACATATGCGGGTTTTAATGGTTTCGCAATATTTGGTTGAGGTGTAGCTTTGCATAATTTACTGCTTCTGTGACGAGAAATGTGTTTTTTGCTAGCCCATTTCTGACACTGGCGACATTGTGTTTTATTAACCAAACCAATTGGATTGATTTGAGAGCTTGTAATAACTGTTTGAGAAGTTGGCTTTGAAATAGTTGCTTCTTGGCAAGTTCCAGAAGCAATTGTATCCAAACTCTCCGTTTTTACCACAACTGGTTCCTCCGAAAAATAATCAGTGAAAGATTCAGCTTCGGTTAAAGATTTTATGGCTGAAATGTTTACTCGAGGCTAGGATCGTCGCGGTTTCGGTTATTTCGGTTAACCGGCGGTTTCGGTTCGGTTTTTAATTCGGTTACAGTTTCGGTTTCGGTTCGGTTACATTTAAAAACCGAACACTGAAAAACCGCCGGTTTCGGTTATGATTCGGTTTCCTTCCGTAAACTACTTTATGAAGATTGATTTGCTGTGCACCGTACGTACGTGCAGGCTCACAACTGGTTAACAGTTGCAGTTGCAGGCTGGTTGTTAACAACCAGCTTCTCAACCTCGTTGCTCAAGCTCATCTACCGTGGCTTAACCGCTTGCGTGTTGAACTCTCGCCTTGAGGTCGCGGGATCGATTCCCACACTGGACATAACTTTTTGCATGAAGTTTTTTGGCTTGTCATTTAGTAAATTGGCTTAGTACCCTTTTTGCGTTTTAATAAGTTAAATTTTATTTTTTCATTATTTATGAACAAGAAATTCATGCTCCAAGTTTGGATAGAGTCGGCGTACATGAAAGATAATATAAGAACAGATGACTAAGGTAACCGAAACTGAATTTCGGTTCGGTTACGGTTTTTAACCGAAACCGTAACCGAACTCGGTTTCGGTTACGGTTTTTTATTTGTAACCGAAACCGGTTTTCGGTTTCAACTGAAACCGTAACCGTGGCAATACTACTCGAGGCAGTACCTGCTTTAATCTTGTATCACCTGAAATATATTAAATATTTAACAGTAAGTGGTTTTCTTCGCAAATCAAACTGAATAATGTTTTAGTAGACTTACAAACTGATTTAGTTTTGCTTCTAAGTGCTTCCAGGGTCAAATGATGAATTTGTTGGGTTTCTTCATGTTCAGTTATGTTTTCTTCCAACATTGTCCGGAAGCTTTGAAGTTTATCGTTCACCTTCATATGTAGCACCTCCAGATTAGTACACAGTGTGGTTAATTGGTCGACAAGGCTCCCACAAGTTCCACAAAGAGGCACCGCAAAATTTTGACACTGGTTGATTAGCTGTTCATTATTCTTCAAGTCAGAAATCGGCAAACTTTGCAACAAAAATTGTTTGGGATTTAATTTTAGGTGACGAAAAATAGCCCATAAGGAATGCTCTGATTGTTGTTTTGAAGCTGCCAGTAAAGCATCATCCCCATCAAGCTTTTCAGTTTTAATTGACTCGCTTCCGAAATCTAAACAGTCAAATTTGTCAGAGTTGTTACTGCTGTTATTTAGTTTGATAAGACAGAGAAAACATTTGTTTCCTGTTTTCAGTGAATAGGTATTGCTTGAAAATGTTTTCAGGTTAAATGATTCAATTGCCATTTTGACAAAAAATAGTTTAAATATTTTCGGAAAGAGAAAAACTAGAAAATAAGTCGAAATAGGTGTCACAAGTGAGTGTTTGGGAATGAAATGTGCAGTTTTTGCGGCAGCCACACCAAAATAAGCAGCTGAGTTTGTTGGTGAGCTCTAGTGTTGCTGTGTGCTAGGTAGTATAGCTGCGTAGCTCTCACTTGTCTTTGTTGTCGTGCCCAGCATTTTTTACTTTGTAGTTTGCATGCATAAAGTGAAGCTGTTGCACTAAAATTAAATTTTCAATTCATTTACTCTTTACACATGTTGAAAGAAAAATTTATCTCGGTGTGCTGAATTCAAGCTTATGAAATTTACGTCTAGCTTGGAAACTTAAACATCCATAGTAAACCATTAAAACTTGCTCGCTGCTATGGTCGCATATCAATTGTATCACTGTCGATGTCTGTCTAGTTTAGAAAATATTTGTCTGACTTAAGATAGTCTGATTTAAAAGTTATTTGGCTGGTGTAAAAAATAAATTTGATGGACGGGCAGACAACATCTTAAGTAGCTCCTCTGCGAAAGCAGCGATATAATAATAGCAATTTTCTGAAGCCTTAGAAAAAATAAAATGAGAAGACGTTAACATTATAATTTAAGTCCAAAATGTACGCTCGGTTTAACATTGCATTATTTGGAATGTCAGGAGGTATTATTTTAAAATTTGATTCGGTTCCCCTCTTCCTATAACGGATAAGGTTGTAACGGTTCTATATCGGCTAATCTTTTGTCGCCCTAATATTTAGATAGGACACATCATGTATTTTACTATGGTTATAACGATGCAAGGTATAACGGTTATTATTTACATAATGATAAATCGTTGCGTTATTAGTTTAACAAGGTGTTAGTATACAATGTATTCATATTCTAGTAACATTTGTATCAGAATGTCCATTTGATATGCCATCTAAATAAATGCTTGCGTATGCCCAATGTTAATAAAAACGTTCAGTATATTCTAAGCCTAATACTACAAATATCAAAACAAAACTTTATTTTAGTTATAAACCAGTCGACTTTTAAACTGTTAAGGTGTTCAGTGGAAGCATCAAATAGTACAATATACAGCACATATCATAGACTTTTTTTAGGTTTTGCTGCTCATATTATTGATCCTGATTTTTTCGACAGGCGTGTCTAACTGAAGCGACAAGTACTTAATTATATTATGCTCGAACAAAAAGGTTAGTAGACGTAAAGGTACTTGGTCTCTGCTTTACAAACTCGTCAATTTCATGGGATATTCAACCACTTTACTTAATTAAATGGTTTTGACAATATCCAGACAGTTTTTGTTCTAGTTGGTCTATGGCAATATGAACCTAATAGATAATATGTTCTTAAAACTAGATTTAGAAAAAAATATCGTCCGAAACTTATTTTTTTGTTTTATTTTTTGTCTGTCATTTTCTTTTACAATATGCGTTCATTTAGTAGACCACCAGTTAAATTTGAGTGAGGATCTCGACATTTTTGCAAACTGCACAGTTAACATAATCAATGTTGTTCTAAGAGGAAAGGTAAACGCTCAAACATACTTTACTGAAAAACCTTTAAATTAATTCTCTTTTTTTAGAGAACTGAAGAAATAAAATCCCTTGACTTTCCTACCATTCGATCAACCGAAACATATGAAGAAGCAAGCTGGTGGTTGGCGCTTAGAAGATGTGACTCTACCAGTTACAAATTGGTTTCCAACAGCAGTTTTATAATGCAAGCATTTCCACCACCAAAACGCCTTTGTGATGTAAGTGTATACATATCTCCTTGGAAACATTGCTCCGTTTGGGACCGAAACCCTCTTAACATGAATCCGCATGATTATGAATCAGGCTTGGAATTTCCAAATACATTTTTTGATATCAGTATTATGAAAAGTGTGCAAGATTCTATACCGCAGGGAGTAAAGCCAATTCTCGAGCAGCCAATGCATATAGGCAGACATATTGCTGCTATGCGTGGCCAACGGTATTTTGTAAATGTTCAAACTGAACACGTTGGAATGTTTCTTGGTAGAGAGGCTTTACACTTTAGCTTATTTTATGCTATAGACACAAATCTGGAATTTGGTACTTATCCTATCAAAATGTTTCTCATAGTTGAAACAAGTCCTAAGGCATTTGTTAGGAAGAAAGGTTTCGTGTTACTGAAACATAATCAAGAAAAGGTTTTTAGATCTCTAAATACTTGCTCAATTGGAACAAATGAATATAACATGATAGAAGTTATGATCAAAGAGACTTGCAGCAAAGCCTTTCAACTACGCAAGTACGAAAACTCTTTATTAGCTCCAGTAGCTACGGAAAGCAAATTAGAATATACAAAGCTTACGCAAATTTACAAAAATTCTGAGATAAAAAAAATTCATGCTTTCTCTTTCTGGAATATAAAATGTGTCAAATGTTTGTCACAAAGCAACATACTAAGAAAAACACACAGCAGATCAATAGGGCAGCTGAAATCCGTATACGTTGACAATTGGCAAATCATGAAGGAATCTTATATGGAGGAGATACTTTTGCAGATAATGTTTCCGAACTCTACTGTACTCATAAATGACTTTCGATATAAAGGTAGAATTGGAGCATCCCGTATGATCATTGAAACGGGCTACGCAGAGGCCCAATTTGTTTTCTTTGAAAATGAGGGCTATCATTTTGTCGTCTGCTCAACAATCTTAGAGTCTAAAGCCGTCTCATTTGTAAAACTAGTAGAAGCATATGATGTGGTCTCGTGGTGTTGCTTGCAATATTTACTAGCATAGTGTATATTCGCACTCTCAATCGTGCAATAAAAATTGACGGCGTTTTTGTGTCGGTGTGCTGCTTGCTGGAACAATCATATTCAGTTCTGCAAAAAATGAAGCACCGGCATATAACATGGAGTTGGATTTTGATGGGCGTGATTCTTGCTAATGGGTATCGTGGAGAAAACATCAAAACATTAACTGCTCCCCTAAACCCATTGAGATTAGAAACCTTTGAGCAACTTATTAGTCACAATTTTTCTTTTTTTAGTTTATATAAAGGCGATAACCGTGCAGAATCAAAAATGTATACAACGGCGATCAATTTAGTGCTTAACTCCACATTACCCTCGGTTTTAAAACAGCTAGATAAGGTAGCGTTGAAATTAATTCAAATCTATCCTTCAATTAAACTTGACAAAATTTTTATTAGTAACTACTCATTTGCTGCAGCATATCCATTTGTTACCTATACTAGTTACAGTGATAGGCTGGCAGATGAAGTTAGACAACGAATTGTGCTTGCTAAAGATTTGTTTGTGGCTATGAAGACAATTGCGGACAGACATTGGCATCAGAAAAATATTGAAAAGTGTGGGAAGAATGCGTATTTGCATGAGTTTGAATCCGTGTATGAAATGTACCTTAAACTAAAGAGAGCAAAAGGGGAAATAATTACTATGAGTAAAAAGTCGCTAGGCCCATTCACAGAAATATGGAAGTTTGAGGACCCGCCCGTTGATTTAGACGTACTGGTCGTTAAATTACATTCTTTTACGCAATCAGGTTTGGTAAATCTGTGGAAACAATGGTATCTTAGAATGAACACATGGAACGATACTGTAGCCCTGGCAAGGAACTGGAAACCAAATGTAAAGAAATTAGAATTAAAAGACAATGTTGTAGTGGTATTTTACTTATTTATTATTCTGACGGGCGTCAATTTACTTGTATTTGTGATGGAAGCTGGCAAAAAACCTGTATGTTTTGTCAAACAGTTAAAACCAATTTGGAAAGAGTATTGTACGAGAATTTTGCTATTTGTCTATAAGTTAAGATTAAATTTTAAAATGCTTGTAGGAGCAAAAAGGGAGAACGCTTTGTCATTACGAAAATAAAAAAAAAAACATTTTGGAATGCAATGGAAATATGCAGTAGCAAGTGGGTAGATAATTATTATAACGACATAATATTTAGGATAAAAAAACATATGCACCGATAGTATGGTCAACACAATTTACAACAATGATAAGCAAATGATGGTAATAAATCAAAAGTTAAAGGCATTTATTTTCCAGCGATTTACACGCAACAGCAGAAAATACTAATTGCACATCTAGTTTTGACATGTTTTGAAATGCAAATACGTTTAAGCGTAGTAACAAAGTGGCTTTGAGTAGAATGAAATACCTTCGGTTGCACATTGTAAACAGTATGGTTCGTCAATAACCATATCAATGTAAACAGAATGATCAGTCAAACCTAATTAAATTTATTTCTCGATCAGGCTGGAATCATTAAATACAATAAATTCAAAAATCACAGACGTCAAAATGCTTTGATATCCAATGGAATATTTTTAGCTGGTGGAGTGTCAGTTCCAAACACAAATAATCAGTTTTTAGACTCTAGTCGATATAATAAAATTTTTATTTATTGATTTTTACGAAAGACAAATACTAAAAGATGTGAAAATATCAAGTGCCAAGTGAAAACAGGTTGTTAATACGACAACCTTATTATAGTTCCAATTAGCAACAGGCCAGAAAGCACAGTTATTCTGGTCACTGCCTTTGGATGTTGAGACTAAAGCACACGACTATGTTGTTACACGCGAAAAACAATGTGGAGCAAAAACAAGAGTGTAATTAGTTTCTGAAAGTTCATTAGAGCTAAAATTGAAAACTACAAAAGTCGATAAGATTTACACGTGTAGCCAAATGTTTTGCATATTTATAATTGCTTTAGTCACACTCATTTCTTTAATAAAAACCCACAACCTCAATTAAGCCAGCGTTCTGCACTGTTGTTTTTAGAAACATTTGCGTAGTATAAAAGCTAGAAAACTGTATAGTTCTGACATTATACAATTTTTGTAAACACGGTAAAAAATGTCGGCGTGTGTGATACTGATACTGTTTTTAGAAAATTGGTTTGCAACTTGACTATAAGATTGATAAATTCAAAAATGAAAATCTATTTTCTTCTTCAGTTTGCTGTTTATTCTGTGTGTGCTTCAGATACATCATTAACAAACCTTTTTGCTACAAATAATGGAAACCCAGTAGTTTGTACAGTTGCAATTATAAAGCTGCCAAGTCCAGTAACCACACTCGAAAAAGGAGTTAACACAGCTTTAGATAACCTCATAGACACGTTGTATGAAGATCCCTCTGGACTGCTGATTTGGCTAATAACGGGTACGGGGCAACATTCTTGGACAGAATTCTCAAAAACTTGGAAACATAATCACGTAGCTCAGCAGAAGCTCTGTCAGCTGGTATATTTTGCCGATGCAAATTTAAAGTTCAGAAGTAAATCTTTTGTAAACCTATCATTCAAGTCAGACGAGAATTGGATGTTAAATGGGTTGCGGTGGCAGTGGACACCAGATTGGCAGATTTTTTCGTATTTACTAGATCTTCACTGGGATACCAGCATAATTTTTATGGTTACCACAGACGCAAATTGGAGTGCCGGAAATGGATTACTAAAGACGTCCTCATTAACATTTGTACTCTACTTTGATAACCCACAACATTCTTACACGGAATGGGTATGCCGACAATGCGACGTAGAAGTTGAGCTATTGCAACGTCAAAATTTGTTTTCTAAAACACAGCTTACGTATATGCTAAAGGCACTTATAAAAGACAGATATTCTAAAGAAAATGGTGATGGAATAAATACGCCAGTATATTTAATTATTAATGGTGCAAATACACAGTTTCAAAATCCAACGGCATGTCCACATTTTTCAGCGCTGTATAATTTCAAAAATTTAAAAACCTATGAAGAAACCAGTAAATTATTTGATACGCTAGAGTTAGAGCAATCCACCACAGAAAAAAGGTTCTGCTTTACTCCAGCGAATATAATGGTTGTAGAAGTTTTGACATTTCTAAATTTCACACCTGTAGGAACCGTCGACTACAAACATCTTAAAGAGTTTACGCACTTTAAAGCAGCACTGTATTTAAACTTGGCTTCAATGGACGTAAATGAGAGAAAGCTGAGATTGGTAGCAATGCATGGTAGAGGTTCGTTTTTTCCAATCTACTGTGTACCAAATGAAACTTTTGTTTTTGAAAATCTCTTTGAAGTACTTCTATGTCCTTTTGATTCCAGTAGTTGGCTTTGTTTTACCATGTCATTGCTTCTTCTTATAATTTATCATAAGTTCTCAGCGAGAAACACACAATGGAGGTCTTTGTTTATCGAGACTGTACGTATTGCGCTGTTGCAGGGTATCAGTAAAATGACTGGAACAAAGTGTTTATTTATGTATTGGTCTTTTCTCATGGCATTCTTGTATACTAGCGATATGACGGCTAAAGTAATTTCTCCTCCAAAATTACACTTAGCTCAATCCGTGTATGAGCTTTTAGAAAAAGGATACAAGTTTCTAGAGTTTGAATATGATGAGCAAGAAAAAATAAATATTAGTGAGTACCGACTGCTAATGCGTAAGTTTGTTGCGAATAAGTTTCAAGATCAACTTAAAAGTGAAGGATTTCAAGGACATTTGGTGGATTTAAAATACTGGCTATACCCATACGTATCGTATAAAACGATACTAGTTGGCAACAGGAATACTTTTACGGAGAAAGAGGGGTGGCGTCCAGACTCACCCGATAAACTGTGCCATAAAGTTGAAAAAGAGTATGGTAAATTTAGCACATATTTGGAAATCTTTGGAATTCTTAGAAAGCCAGTGTCTAATGTGCTTTCAAAGTTTAAACTAGAATCTGATTTACAAGGGTATTGGATAAGAAGAAATTTGCATTTAAAGCGAATTAAAAAACGCTGGTCGAGCAAAGCAAGTTCTCCTGTAAAATTGGAAATGAATGAAATAATGCAATCGGTGTTTATTTTTTGCGGTGGTTTTCTCGTATTGCCTTTAATACAGTTTTTGTTTGAGATAAATTATGTTGAAACTATTAAGCGTTGTACATGCTGTTCCTTTCTTGCGAAAGTGACAAGTTGCATAGAATATTTATAAGGTTGTTTAACTTTATCTGTAATTCGTAATTCAACTAAATCCTATTAATACTGTCTTTACCTTTGCAAGTATTTATATCACATAATTGATAGAATAGAATCCAATTGAGGAAGCAACAAGTACGTTGGGAAAGTCAAACTTACTAAATTCTTTATTTAGCCAACAATATTCACGCATGACGTTATTTGTTTTAATCTAGTCGTATTACTTGTTGAGACTTTCAAAGTTAAATATGTAATCAAATTAGCTTACAATAGATAATTATGTGTTTCAAAAATGTTTTAAATAACATTTTATACAGAGGCCTTCAAATATTTTGTCTGCTTACTTTTTAATGTATAACTTTAACATGCAACCTGTGAAATAATGGATTTTAAAAGTTAAATGCTTGCTACTAGACTGCGTTTTAAAGTTTGAGAATTTTTTGCGTAACTTTTGTTCTTATAGAAACCGGGTTAGAGGGTAATTAATAAGGAAAGAAGTAACCAATTAAAAACCGTTGTATAAGTTGTTGCTATCAGTCACAGTAAACGTAATCAGTCGCATTGATTCTAATAGTCTAAATCGGATAACAGTTATTCAATCAAACTCTTTGACGTTTTTATGAAAACATTTCTCATGCTTGGGCTAATCTTTTTATATAGAAAACAGAGTAACCTTAGATTAGATGATTTAGTCACGCAAACTAGATAATTTGGGACAGAAAACCTTACCTAATGAGATTCAATTTAATTGGTAAAACAATATATATGATAGAAAGGTCAAGTTTAAGTTTAATAAATTTATTTTCGAGCAAACAATGGTCACGCGTGGTTGTTTGCTGAATGTATAGTTTTTAAAATTGTTTGGGTACATTTGCAACCTAATTAACTTGCAACCTGCAATTAAACGAGCTTACAATTTTGTATTTCAAACTAATTTGAGATAAAAAGTGATCCGGTGGCATCCTATATTTAAATCTGTCTACATTTATGTGTTAGAATAACCACATTGAGATAATACATGGTAAAAGTAAAACTTAGTGGGCTGCTTTTATATGTTTAGAGTAACAATTTTCAACTATTTTCTAATCCAAAGAAAGAATCCAAAGTAAGCTGATATTAGATAATTCAACCGCTAAACGCGATTATGCTACTATTAAAATTCGATAGTGAGGTAAAGCGTAATTGTTACACCAGCGATTATCATAAAATGTCCAGTAAGTAAAAAATATAAGTTTTTAGTTTTCCACCGTAATTTTAAGTTTAGGCACAACGTCATTTAGATACCTATACACTTAATACGTTATGTTTTTCAAAGTAAATAGAAAAAGGCAGCATAACCGTAATAGCAAATAAAACGGTACATCCAGCAAATGTTTACGGTTTGTAAACAAAAACTCGGGTTAAAAATAAATATCTATCTCGTTAGTTACAAAAGCGTTTCACAATAAAATTTGCAAGTGCAGAAGTAGCAAACTTCAGTGTTCTTCGGACTTAACTTACACTACTATACTTGTAAACAGGAACGTTTGAATACCTTAAATGGCTAGTAAATAAATCATGCGTTGTCACATGTCACAATCACAAATGTCAACTTGGTTAGTTTCAAAAGCATTTATTTCACAACCACTTTTATATTGACAATACGAACTGTTTACCTGTGGAAATAAACAGTTGTTTAAAGCTAAGACTAAATTTGCACTACACTTTTAAAATGGCAGGCATATTTGTTGCACTCTTTGTCTTTATTCTTTGTCCTGATTCAAATTTTGTGCTGTGTCTTGATACAGTGACTTACAATAGAATTAAGTTTAATCAAATTGATATCTCTAATACAATCACACAAATTCAAAATTGTATATTAAATATTTACGATATTTGTTCCATTGATAACGAAGATAAAATGCAACATGCAGAAAACTTTCCAGAAATTGTAAACCTAAACGATGTGCTACAACCTTTTAAAAACTCTCATACTTTAGTTGTGATAAATAATTTTTACTCCATCAATACTGTGTACAATATGGATCAACCAATTGTTTTACGAAGTATTACTCCATACATGGCAGTATGCAGTAAATGTGACTGGTCACAACTCTACCCCGCAAAGTCTTTATACGGCGTGGCCTGGGTTCCCTCTAATATGCCAGTTTCTTTCAATGATTCATTTAACGAAAATTTATCTTGCACTGCATCAAGTATGTTTGCTAGTTTGACTAGCTGGGAACTTGTGAAAGAATATTGTGTAAGTTTTGATCCATTAAAGTTCAGTGTTTCAACAAAACAGTCGAATTATATGCTCTTTGTTAACTTATATTTGCCTGAAGTGGCCCTGGAAACAATGGAATATTTATGGTTGTACAAAGTACAGCGCATGGTCAGTCAGCCTTCCTGTCATTTGTTTCTGGACAACACAGGCTACAACAAATACAATAAAATTACCAGTCAAAGTAGTCTTAATCCTTATAAAACCAATGGAATCTTTCTGTTTGGGAAAGTTTGTTCCTCAGAAAGAAAAAGTGTTTTAAGACGATACATAGCCAGTGTTAAAGAGTTTGTTTTTATTGATTATTACCAACGGCATGTGGAGAGGTTTACAAGATTGAAAATTTCACTTGAAGAATGGCAAGGAAACATTCAAACCGACAGTTTATTAGAAATTCAAATACAAGTTGAGCAAGAGTCCCTAGTATATTGGACAATACCAGTATATGACAGTTCTGTGGAGATTCTGAATAAGTTTCTAAACTGTGAGATACACTCTAAACATAGTGTACAATTACGTATCTATGAAAGTAATCTGCAACAGTTGTACCATGCATATGCACATTTGGTACATAGCATTATAGGGAATTCAAGTTATATAATCGACAATGACTTGTGCGTTAACGGAAAAGTACAGCCATATAATGAAGGGTTATACCAGCCTAATAGCCCATATCTACATGTTTTAGAGTTAGGGAATTTGAACGACCTACATACCAATTTTGACTACTCCCAGGAAATAATCCTGGAAAATCGACTAAGACATTTGAGATTTGTAAGTTGTGGAAAAGAGAAAGAAATTAATGCCATTTCATTCCAGGAGTTTGT
Source organism: Entomobrya proxima (assembly GCA_029691765.1). Taxonomy (NCBI): domain Eukaryota; kingdom Metazoa; phylum Arthropoda; class Collembola; order Entomobryomorpha; family Entomobryidae; genus Entomobrya; species Entomobrya proxima. The sequence continues at coordinate 40,655,623 of CM056172.1, forward strand.
CGACATTTTTGACTTGTCAATATGGCTTTGCATTCTCGGATGTACTATGATACTAGCTATTTGCATTACCGGTCTATTTGATTACATTGAAAATGTGTTATCTAAATATATGGAATGCTTGCTCCTATTGTTTAAAGTATTAGTAGAACAGGGAAACCCAATACCCCATCATATTTTACGGAAGCGGCGTGGTAGAATCACTTTGTTTAGTTTTATGTTAATGGGACTTGTTCTCAGTAATGCGTACAAAAACAAAAACGTTTATAACATGACAAAACCAAGGTTACACATTCCTTATACAAATTTATCAGAACTTGTTGCAAGAAATTTTAGTATTTACACACGAATAAGTTATGTTACAACAAGTCTTATTGAGGTTGCTCTAAAGTTGTTGAGAGATGGCTCTCAATTTCAACTTTCAAATGTAGCACATACGATTTATCCCTTTACAAATGGTCCAATGCAGAACATATATGGAGAAACCGTAGCATCAGAAATACATATGTTACATAAATCCTCATCAGTGGAAAACACCTTATTAACCACTGTGTATAAATTCAGCAGATTACACAATTCTGCGATTAAAAATATCAAAGAAATTTTTTCAAACCTTGTTCCGTCAGAGAAGCTTAACATTTCCAAAGCGGCCGAAACATTAGTTGAGCGAGACAAAGTTGCATTAGAACGAGACCTTGAAGCTTGCAACAATACTGCAATTATCTTGCCTGATTACATGTGCCATCAATACGCACGCAGGTTGAGACAAAAAGGCTATTTAAATGTTGACATAGGACAAGAAGTTTATGGTAAATATTATATAGGTATAAGAGTGCAAGGATCGTTTCCGCTTCATATACCATTAAGAATTTATGGTTTGAAGGCATCAGGGTTATTTGATTGGTGGATGACCTTTACTATTGGTGACACTTTGCCAGTTGCAATAGTGCCACCACTAAAACCAAACATGCAGGGAAATACGGTATCAATATTTTACGTTCTGGCAGCTGGATATGTGGGAGCAACTTTGCTACTGCTAGCGGAGAAACGCAAAAATATATTGGATATATTAAGTTGCATGAGTAACTACTACATTGGTCGAATTAAAAAATCACTTGAGTAGCGCTTCAGCTTATCATTCATTGTTTAAAATTTATAAGATTGGTAAATTTTGAAATTTATTGATTGTAATACAAAAGTTAAATCTTAGTAGTTTTCGATTAAACAAAGGTTGTTTCGAAAGATGAAACCATATGCATGATTATAAAATTTTTCATACATAGTTGTTAGCGGTATTATATAAGTGGGTTTTAAAGAATTGTGACAACTTTGTTTGAAATATCAAGGAAAAATTGTAGCATTCTAATTTTCTTACAAATACAAATTTTACTTTGAAATTTAATACCATAACGATAAAAGAAAGGATAAGGTAAAACCACGTTTGCTATATATGTTATTCTAAGTACTTTTTAAAGTGTTGTATAAAACTCTATAATATTCAAAAGTTTATATAATGCAATATAATGCAGCTCAATTAAAATTAATTGATAACTAACATGTTGATTGTTGCATCCAATATGCTTGTGGTGTAGAAAATTTTCGTACATTTTTCAACCTTGGTCAATGCATAATAAAACGCAATCGCTTGCTTAGAAGCTACAAGCTTTTGCCAATACTTTCTAGATATAGTTTTGTGGTCTGCATCCAATGCCCATTTGGCTAAAATGGCTTGGCTTGTTTCGTTTGCTTGTATTGTCACCGGAAGTGTTTGAGTTAAAAAGGCATACCCACAAATTATACTACCCAATACAACAATGTATATTTCCATTGGGTAAATATTCCAACCAGAAATTAAAAAATAGTTTCCAAACACAAATATTAAAAACCCAGAAATCAAGCACACACTTGTTATGGGTTTTGTGACTGGGAGGCCAATTTGGTTCAGGCATTGTAACTCATTGTATAAACTTAGCGAAAAGTTGCTTAGTTCCATTTTAAAGATACAATTTAGGCATTGAACGTAAATGCTACAAGTTGCCATTATTGTAAGAGTTAAAAGAATATAAGCACGAGTCGCTTCAAGCCACACCCAATATCCAATCAGCAAACTAAATGACACCATCATAACATTCAACTCAGATTGGAGAATTTGGGTAGGAAAAATGTGCTTAGACAAAACATAGTATATTGGGTCCAGCTTAAGTAATTGCAAAATTGGTTGCAATGCAAGTCCCCACAAAACTAAAACAAATGCAATTCCTGCTGCCAACAGTCCACAAACGTCAACAACGTACCCACGCTGCCATTTCCAAATTTCTAAAAACATAAACGTGTTTTAATTTTGATTAAATGTAGTCAAGCTTTAAATTTAATATGCGTTCCTCACCATAGCGAAATAAAAACCAGTACAAACAATCTCCCTGGACACTTTGAAATCCTCTAATTAACTTACTACCAAACATAAGCAATTTATTGAAATATTCACAAAACACTTGCTCTCGACATGGTAAAAGTAATGCAGCAAAAGCTAGCACTACACCGGATACACCAAGATTTATAATTTGTATTAACAACATGTAATTACTTACATCATGGGTGCTAAAATAGACAAATTTTACAATAATGAAACCTGCTGTGAAAAATTCTATGGCTAAAGATACCAAACCTAAACTAAACAGGGCAAGCGTTGAACGCTTTTTTTCTATGACAAACTTTTGCTGACTAATGTCAAACCATACAAAATTGGGATATCTAAGGCAAAACGCAAGAACACTTTGAGAACTTTGTAGAGACTTGAAAAGGAGTAAACTAGTCATTGTAAATTTTAAACACCACCACTCCAGGCACAAAAATGCTTACATATATGTGGCGTTGTAGAAAGCGGAAGTTAAAAAACTAACGCGTTTTATTATTTGAATGTGCAATATGCAAAACTTTACATTTTAGAATTTATTGAATTACTTCCTTATTGTTAATTTAAGCTGTAAATGTCAAAGTGCAGACAGAGGAAAATTTGTAAAGTTTTTCAAAGGCAGCATTAAAATAGCAGTTACCCACTTCATTAAATTTAATAATTTAACCACGAAATTTTAATGAATTTTAAGATTGTTCTAACTTTTCCAAGGAAAATAAATTGTTTTGGTGATACCTTGAATAAAATTTAAACACGGTGGAAAAACATATATGAAAGCATATATACGTGTATAAAAAGCTTACTTGTATTAAGCTATTTTGACCTACTCATCATACCAGGCTTTTTAGTCGTTAAGTTTCAATAAAAGTGATAATCTTCTTTAAGCAATTAAAATTCCATGTGTTGAACAATATCAAAATTTTAACTTAATTTTACTTTAATTTTAACAATTGATTCATAACCCCATGGTATAATTATATATACACACGCTTATCAAAGTCGTGGATTTTAACCACAAATATCTCACTGTGTAGCGCGATCACAAGTATTTGCTTTGCTTCATCAACTGATAAGCACTATATGTACGTAACCAATACTTATCATTATCATGCTCACTCAGTTATCTGTTATCTCAATACTTGGAAATTTTCACCTCCACCGTCAACAATTAGTTAACAGTCTTTTTCCGGTGATTCAATTGAAATCACTTCATCGCAGCAATTTATCCTGCAATATTGCCTTGATAGTTCCATAATTTCCATCAGCCAACTTATTTTTCATATTACTGTTCTAAGCCGGTTTTTATAGTTTGTGAATTTTTACTCAGGGAAATTTCATTAGCGTCTCTTTGATTGTTTGATTAACAGGAGATTACAATTGGTATTTTGTAGCGAAGATATACGTGACTTCCAAACAGACTGAAAATGAAAAACAATGACGTTCTCGGGTTCGGAAATGGCGACAACTTGGTTAGAGAACATCCCTTGCTAAACGCAGTGGTAATTCTCCAACACAACCAATATTCTTCAATGAAATATGACCGTTGTGTCTATGCTAATTACTCTGGATTTTTATACTGGATTGGTTTTATAGGTGTTGAAGCTGGTGTTCCAGTATCTGAAACCCAAAACCAACCTGGATGCTTTGAAAACTTTCCGCCAAGTGTGTACCGTTTGGCGTAATGAGACGCTTCACTGGTGGCGCAGAACTGCAGTTCTAAAACTCACCCCGGATTGGCTACCCCTTAAGTGTCCGCCATACGTAGTAACTACTTTCACCCAGCTAATGTGGAACCTTCAGGATCCTGTCAAGTGCTACTGTTTTGCAAAGAGCCCATTCCAGCAGTATAAACTTGAAGGAACCACTATTGATATTGTGTACGCGTTCGAGGAAGGCACCAAAGCTTATGCCTTTTGGCACTTTCTGGGTGTCCACGTCCGGCACTTGATACTGTACAACGCTACATTTGTTGGCGGACTGGTTGACTTGAAGAAGTTTCTTAGTCGATATTTTCCCAACCTGAAGAGTTTGAAGGTTGACCATATCGAGTTTCAAAAGAGGCAGTGGAATTTGGAGCCAAGTACCTTTCTGGCCCCAACACCAAAGCTACTGTCCAGTGTGGAGTCACTGGAAGTCGATGAGTATGAAAATTTTAGTCTAGAGGATTTTCCAAGTTTGCAAGTAATCATTAGTCTAGTTAGTAGTATGTACCAAAATGTATATGCCTAAATCTCTCTATGAAGTCTGACTGCTTTATTTCTAATGAAAATTATTCTAGAATCTTACTGTGGAAAATGACCTCATGTGGAACGCTGCCAAGGCTATTGAAAACTTTACAGTGAAAAGTCTGACTGTAAATTGTTTTGGTAGTAATTTTGAAACTAATTTAATAAACTATCAGCGCTCTCTTCCGTTCCAGTTGCTGGGGCTTGAGCGTCTTAGCATTAAATCAAGTATAGAGGAGTTTCAATATAATCTATGCTTACCATTACTACTAACGTCACATGGAGAAACTCTGAAAAGCTTGCAAATTCAGGGCTGGCCCATTTTTAGGCCCTATTCAAATTTTACATTTGATTGCAAACTGGGCCAATTGACTGACCTCCGACTATGGGGCAATGTTGCCGATGACCTGAGTTTCCTGAGGTGGATGCCTAAACTAAAGTTGCTTCGTTGGGATATGTACTGCTTGGAAAAGCAATGGGAAGTAAAGGAAATGTATTATGAAGAAATTATTGCGCAAATTATTGATCATGACATTGTTCAAAGGGCGGTGTCCCAAGGAAACATGGAGCAAGTAGTGCTAGCAGATTTGGAGCATTTAAAAATCAACTGTGGCTTTTCCTCAAAAAGTTTAATAAAACTGGGAGAATGGATGCCTAATTTAAAAACTCTACGAATTGTACTGGAAAACAAATCTATTTCCATTATTGCGGATCAATGGCCCTTGTTAGAGCATTTGGTTGGATTGTATGGCAGTACAGTTACGGATACAGACGTCACAGGAGATGATGGAAGGTTGTGTTTGTTAGACTTAGAGCATTTGAAAACATTTCGTGTACAATCGGCTTGCAACAAAGGGATGCTAACAGATGCGGTGGTAGATTCAGTGTTTCTTAAAATGAAGCATCTTACGGATCTGCGTGTGTGCGTCAGTCCGCAGGTAAATATTTAGCGTTTTTTTATTTTATTTTGAATTCGACGTATTTTAGTTTATGTTTCTTTAAAGTTTTCCAACGAAGCTAAGACACGTTTGAAGAATCATATTCCAAAGGTTAAGGTGATTCGAAACTACACAGAAAATCCAAAGCACGCAAACATGAGTTGTTGTCGAAATGCAGAGTATATGGAATTTCTGGAGAACAACGCTGCATCTGATTCTGATAATGATAGTTATGATGAGGATCTGCTCGAAAGCAGCGACAATGAGGAAAGTATTGATGAAAATTACACCAGTAGTGATGGAGACGACAACGCCAGCAGTGATAATGATGATAATGCAAATAAGGATGAGAAATGAAAATGTTCAGCAACGTAAGTAGTTTCACTAAATTATATTATTTAGTTTACCTTACCTATAACTTACAATTAGCGCATTACAATGACTACAATTACAATTAACCTTTGTAAACTACTAAGATACTGTATAACCGAATTTGCTGGATTAGTTTTGGCACGATGATCCATTATGGCACGTTTGTTGTATTACAACAAACTCATACAACTTAAAGTTGTATGAGTTCGTACTTCAGCTGCAGTACACCGAAATGATTTGACATAATTTAGTGTTTTGTAAAGAAGTTGTTAAAGTTAAGCTATGTAAATAATTGTAATATACCGGCTGTCATATCATTTCAATTGTATAAACATGGTACGATGCGATACTATAATTTGTTGGATAATTGAATTCCACAGTTAGTAATTAAATAAATGTTGGCATGTAGCATATCAAAATTACAATTTACAATTGTAAAGCTGGATTTAAGTTGAAAGCTATTAAATTTATCAATGGTGCAAAAAGGGTGTATGTTTTATTCTTGGGTGTAATATAACTGGAAAATGAGGAGCATGAAGACTGCAAATGCTGTAAGAATTCAGAATAATATGCTGCCTCAAAGTATACTACTAAATACTACACATGATGGTGATTGCTCTGAGAGCAGTGAGTAAGAAGAAATTGATGATGATGACGATAGCAGAGAATGGTATTAAAAAGGGGGTGAGATTGGCGATTGGCGATGAGTCAAAGTGAGGCTAAATTGTGTGCCTATTATGATTAGTTTAAGATTATTTGTCGCCATTTTGTTTAGTATTAATATTTATATATTTAATCACTTGTGGTGTGATTGGTTTCCCAACTCTTGTAAAATTTTCAATTAATGAATGAAGTTTCGAGTGAATTTATTATTTTTTATTCTCAACAATATTGTACAACTCTGTAAAGCTAAGTAATATCACATATCATGGGTTTTTATACAAATGTATTTTCCTTTGAACAAACAGGATACAAATGCCAAATTTCCAGATTGTAATACGTGGAAAATGTTGTTTGCTTGTTAAGCTCGCATGACAGATTAGTATGTTAATCGGCTGATAAAAAGGTATACCAGAGAGAGAGATTTAGCAATATCATGCAGTAAAAGCTTTACATCCATTACGCTTTGCAGAATCAACGAATCAACCACCTACCGATAACCCCAATAAGCGTAAGCAATGTTTATAGACTATCATCTCACTCCTTGGAAATTCGTACTGCCAGCAACAAGTCAAAAGTTTTTCTGCGTTGGTTCAATTGAAATATTAGGCCGAACATATTCTGGTGATTTTGGTGAACTCCACAATGGAAATGGAAATAAATATGGATTCCAGAAAGAGCGAAAATTTGCTTAGAGAACACCCTTTGCTAAACTCCGTGGTAATATCTCTTAACTTCAAAACATTCTTTTTATATGACGATTGTGTCAATGCTGAAATTGTTTCTGGATTTTTACATTGCATCGGTTTGTATAGGTGCTAAAGAAGGTGTTTCAGTACCTGCAGCAAAATTCCAGAATGGATAATTTGAAAACTATTCGCCAAGTGTGTGCCGTTTGGCGTAATGAGTCGCTTCACCTCTGGCGCAAAACTGCAGTTATTAAAATTACCCTGGATTGGCGTCACCCCGGAAAAATTCCACCATACGAAGTTAATATTTTCACCCAGCTAATGTCTAACGTTCAGGATCCTGTCAAGTGCTTCCGCTTTGCGGACGAACCCTTTCAGCAGTACAAGCTGGAGAGAATGACAATTGACATTGCGGACGCCTTCAAGGAAGGTACCGAAGCCAATGCATTTTGGAATTTTCTGGGTGTCCACGTCCAGCACCTGATCCTGCACAAGGTTACATTTATCGGCGGACTTTCTTCTAACAGAAGAGCAGACTTGGTGCAATTTATTAGCCGGTATTTTCCCAACCTGAAAAAATTGACGGTTAATCACATCAAGTTTGAGAACATGGAGTGGAATTTGAAGCCACTTACCCAAGTACCTGCGCTGCTGTCGAGTGTAGTGTCTTTGGTAAAAGTCCGTGATGTATTCGAATGTTTTGGTCTAGAGAGTTTTCCTAGCTTGCAGGTGATTACAAGCCTAATTCCTTTTAGTACTATGCACCAAAATTTTTGCTGAATCCCAAAAACCTCTGTTTGCATTTCTCTGACAGCTTTGTTTAATGACTCTAGAATCTTACCCACGAAAACGACCTTTGGTGGTACTTTGCCCAAACCATGGAAAACTCTACCGTGAAAAACCTGACTGTAAATGGTTTTGGTTGTAACCATGCAGGTAGAGGCTTATACCCACACCCGATTACCCTTCCGTTCAAGTTGCTTGCACTCGAAAATCTAAGTCTAAAATTAGGTGAAGAGGAATTAGCTAGTAATGTCTGCTTACTGCTATCGTCGCATAGAGAATCTCTGAAAAGTTTGCAAATTCAGAGCTGGCCTTTTCTTAGACCTTATTTCAATTTTCCCTTTGATTGCCAAATGGGTCAACTGACTGAACTCAAACTGTGGGGGAATGTTACTGATGATTTGGGAGTTCTTAGGTGGACTCCCAAATTGAAGGTCTTTCAATGGGACTTGTACTGCTTGGAAAACCATAAGGAAGCAAAGGAAATGCATTATAAGCTCAAAAAAACTTTCCGAACCATTAATCATGACATTGTTGAGAAAACTATGGCACGTGTGAACATGGAGCACGTGGTGCTACCAGATTTGGAGCATTTTCAAATTAATTGCGGATTTTCAATAAATAGTCTAACAAAATTGGGAGAATGGATGCCAAATTTGAAAGCTCTTAAGATTGTGCTAGAAAGGATATTTATTTCCAAGATTGCGGATCAGTGGCCCTTGCTAGAGCATTTGGTTGGATTGTATGGAAGTACAGTTGCGGATACAGATGTAACAGGAAATGACGAACAGATGGGTCTGTTGGATTTACAGCATTTGAAAACATTTCATCTCCAAGCGGCTTGCAACAAAGGGCTACTAACAGATGCGGTGGTGGATTCAGTGTTTTTGAAAATGAAGCAACTAAGGGATCTGCAATTGTGCGTTAGTCCGGAGGTAAACGAGCATTAACATTTTGTGATTTTTTAATACAAATTTGATGTACCTGAAGTTATTTTTGTTTTAAGTTTTCCCATGAAGCTGAAACACGTTTAAGGGAGCATATTCACAATGTTAAGGTGATTCGCAACTACACAGAAAACCCTGAGCACGTAAACATGGATTGTTGTCAAAATAGAAAGTTTTTGGAGTTTTTGGAACAAAGCAAGACATTGTCTTGTATTGACACTGATAGTTATGATGAGTATATGTCAGAAAGCAGTGACGACAATGAAGAAAGTAGTGACGACAATGGAGAAAGCAGTGAAGACAATGGAGAAAGCAGTGAAGAGAATGGAGAAAGCAGTGACGACAATTGGGAAAGCTGTGACGAGAATGAAGAAAGCAGTGACGACAATGGAGAAAGCAGTGACGACAATGGAGAAAGCAGTGACGACAATGGAGAAAGCAGTGACGACAATGGAGAAAGCAGTGACGTAAATTGGGATAGCTGTGACGACAATGGAGAAAGCAGTGACGACAATGAAGAAAGCAGTGACGACAATGGAGAGAGCTGTGACGACAATGGAGAAAGCTGTGACGACAATGAAGAAAGCAGTGACGACAATGGAGAAAGCAGCGACGACAATGGAGATAGCAGTGACTAGTAAAACGCGAAGAGTAATAATGAGAAAGAGAATAACGCCAAAACTGATGAGGATGAAAATGTTAAGCAAAGGGAGTAGTTTCATCTAAGCAAATATGCAATTTCTGTAACTTTGTAAAGAAGCCTAAGATATGTCCCCACATTTTGTTACTGTTACTACTAAAGTTTTAATATTAGCTGATTTACATTTATCTTGCTTCTGTCAGGTTTCTTGTGTTTGTGAGCATTCAGAGATGGCTAAACCCGCGGGTTTCCACATTTAAACCCGCCGGGTTGGGTTTATATGGGTAATAACGGGTTTTTGGGTTTTAACGGGCATTAATGGGCATTAACGGGTTTTATTTTTTAATACATGCATGTATATGGGGCCATAGAAAATGGCGCCATTTATGGGTTTAAATTTAACATGGGGTTTTATTATTGCCCAAAAAACCCAGCCCAACCAGGTGCCGGGTGGGGCCGTTAAAACCCGGGCAAAAACGGGTTACCCGGCCTAGATTTTAACCCGCGAGCCATCTCTGGAGCATATAAATGACATTGTTTAAGTCAAGCTCTGGAATAAATTGTAATAAATGGTTATAATATCATTTGAAATATGTAGATATGATAATTTGGAATACAGCAGACATTAATTTTATTTTTAATATTAATTTTAGTGTATTTAATCAGTTAATTTTAGTGTAGTGTTTTTGGTTGGGAAATTGGTTTCTCAACTCTTTTAAAATTGTCAACGATTTAATGAAGTTTCCATTGCATTTATTGTTTTGTAAACTTGACAAAGTTGTACTATAAACTCAAATTTAGTCTTTGTCTATCACAACAATTTTTAGCGTTGGATGGATAACCAAAAGCAGATTGAAGTGAAATAAGATATACAGAATTTGCAATTGGTTCAATGAAAATGAGTTCTCAAGTTCTCCATCCTGCAATTATGTTGAAATGATAGCAAATAGCTTACATTTTGCAATTTGTAACATGTAATATAAAGGACTATGCAACCTAAGGGCAAAAATTTTGACCTCCCAGTTTATTGGTGATTCCGATAGAGATTTTAAAGCTCTACAATTTTGCAATTTAAAGCATGTCATTATTTCTTAACGTTGTCGAGATATGAACGAGTTTGTAATTTTAGCTCCCATAAGGCTCCATAGTAAACATCCTTTTTTCAAAGTCGTAGCTACCCATCGCGCCCACTTTTGATTTTTGATGTTGATAGCAGCTTAGAAAGAGCATTAAATGAGGATGTTTTTTAGAAGTTACTGGAGTGGTCTTCTTGCAAACGTCGAAGTTGTGGTAGGTCAAACTTGGAGGTGTTTTTTCGGAACAACTTTCTTCTAAATCGTTGTAGCTTCCACTACACACCTCCAATTTTCAAAGTTAATAGCTGCTTTAAAAGAGTAATTTCTAGGGATTCTATTGCAGAAAAAATGAGGACAAAACGTCTTAATTTACAAAAGTTATTAAGCTCTAACTTTGGAGGGGCTGTTCGAGAACCCTCAAAAACAGCCCTACTTCAAGCTTACATTTGACCCCCGGGCCCACCTTTGATTTTCGATTTCAATAGCATTTCTGAAAGCGCCTGACTAGGAGATAAAACTGAGAAAAAACTGGAGTGGTATCTTTCCAAAATTACACACCTGGTCGTGTCAATATCAAAATACCTCTAAGTATTGCCGATGGGTGATACTTTAGCACATTGTGTCTGATAATTCAGACTTTTGGAAAGATACCACTCCAGTTTTTTCTCAGTTTTATCTCCTAGTCAGGCGCTTTCAGAAATGCTATTGAAATCGAAAATCAAAGGTGGGCCCGGGGGTCAAATGTAAGCTTGAAGTAGGGCTGTTTTTGAGGGTTCTCGAACAGCCCCTCCAAGATTAAAGCTTCATAACTTTTGCAAATACAGACATTTTGTCCTGATTTTTTCTACAGTAGAATCTATAAAAATTCCGCTTTTCAAATTGGTATTAACATTGAAAATCAGAGGTGTGTAGTGAAAGCTATAACGATTTAGAAGAAAGTTGTTCCGAAAAAACACCTCCAAGTTTGACCTTCCGCAACTTCGACGTTTGCAAGAAGACCACTCCAGTAACTTCTGAAAAACATCCTCATTTAACGCTCTTTTTAATATGCTATCAAAATTGAAAATCAAAAGTGGGCGCGATGGGTAGACACAAGTTTGAAAAAAGTGTGATTACTATGGGGCCTTATGGGAGCTAAAATTACAAACTCGTTCATATCTCGAAAACGTTAAGAAATAATGACATACTTTAAATTGCAAAATTGTAGAGCTTTAAAATCTCTATCGGAATCACCAATAAACTGGGAGGTCAAAATTTTTGCCCTTAGGTTGCATAGTCCTTTGGATTGCTTTAATAAACTTTGTAAAACTACGTAATATCAGATATCATGGATTTTTAGACAAATGTATTTTCCCTTGAGCACACAGGATACAAACGCCAGATAGTAATTACGTGGAAAAGCATTCTATAATAATGCAAATGTACCTTGTTTTCTCAGATTACATAATAGGTATTATGCTTATATCAACATCATTCGCAAACAAAATATATATCTCTGTATGTAGCAATATCACACCTATAAGCTTTACAGCAACTGCGCAGTTATGCTCAATCAACGAATCAACCGCCTACCGATAACCACAACAAGCGTAAGCAATGTTTATCTATTATCATCTCAATACTTGGAAATTTGCACTGTCAGCAACAAGTCAACAGTCTTTTTCCGGTGGTTTAATTGAAATATTATGTCGCCCAAACTGCTTGTCCGATTGTAGTGACTACTGATCACTATTTTCTTTTGATTGAAGTCGTCACGGAAGAATTTGTGAAGAATAAGTGATCGGTGACCCCACAATGAACTTGAATATGAACCTCAACAACGGCGAAAATTTGCTAAAAGAGCATCCATTGCTGAAGTCAGTAGTAATATTCTCTAAACTTAGCAACATTGTTCTTATATGACCATTGTGTCAATGCTGAAATTGTTTTGGATTTTTATATTACGTCGGTTTGTATAGGTGCTCAAGCAGGTATTCCAGTATTTGAAGCCCTATACCAGCCTGGATGATTTGAAAACTCTTCGCCAAGTGTGTGCTGTTTGGCGTAATGAGTCGCTTCACTTGTGGCGCAAAACTGCAGTTTTGAAAATTACACTGGATTGGCGACGCGGTAAATGTCCACCAAACGTTGTTGCTATTTTCGCCCAGCTAATGTCTAACCTTCAGGATCCTGCGAAGTGCTACCGCTTTGCGGACGAACCCTTTCAGCAGTACAAGCTGGAAAGAATCTCACTCGACATTGCAGACGCTTTCAAGGAAGGCACTGAAGCCTATGCCTTTTGGAACTTTTTGGGTGTCTTCGTCCAGCATCTAACCCTCTACAACGTTGTATTCATCGGTGGAAAAAGTTCTAACGGCAGGGAAGATTTGGTGCAGTTTATTAGCCGGTATTTTCCCAATCTGAAGAGTTTGAAGGTTAACCATATCGAGTTTCAGAACAGGGAATGGGGTTTGGAACAAAGTAACGTTCTGACTCTAACACCAACGCTACTGTCCGGTGTGGAGTCACTGGAAGTCGATGACTTCGAAAATTTTAGTCTAGCTTTAGAGGATTTTCCAAGCTTGCAAGTAATCATAAGTCTAGTTAACCTTACATTAATATTATGTAGCAAAATGTATATATATGTATATATTATGCAAAAAGGCCTAAATCTCTCTATGGAGTCTGACTGCTTTGCTTTATGTATATCTAATGAAAATTATTCTAGAATCTTACTGTGGAAAACGATCTAGTGTGGGATGCTGCCCAGACGATTGAAAACTTTACCGTGAAAAGTCTGACTGTAAATTGTTTTGGTTATAATTTTGAAACTAATAGATTTAACTTACAACCTTCTCTGCCGTTCAAGTTGCTGGTGCTTGAGCATCTTAGCCTAAAATTAACTACAGAGGAATTTCAATATAGTTTTTGCTTGCTTTTACTGCTAACGTCACTCGGAGAAACTCTGAAAAGTTTGCAAATTCAGGGCTGGCCTATTTTTAGGCCCTATTCAAATATTCCATTTGATTGCAAACTGGGTCAATTGACTGAACTCCGGCTATGGGGCAATGTTGCCAATGACCTGAGTTTCCTCAGGTGGACGCCCAAACTGAAGTTGCTTCACTGGGATTTGTACTGCTTGGAAAAGCAAGAGGAAGTGGGAGATATTTATTATGAAGACAAAGAAATTGGTACCACGCAAATCATTAGTTATGACATTGTAGAGTGGGCTGTGTCCCAAGGAAACATGGAGCAAGTAGTGTTACCAGATTTGGAGCATTTGAAAATTAACAGTGGATTTGCTCAAAAAGTTTAATAAAACTGGGAGAATGGATGCCTAATTTAAAAACTCTACGAATTGTACTGGAAAACAAATCTATTTCCATTATTGCGGATCAATGGCCCTTGTTAGAGCATTTGGTTGGATTGTATGGAAGTACAGTTACGGATACAGACGTAACAGGAGATGATGGAAGGTTGTGTTTGTTGGATTTCGAGCATTTGAAAACATTTCATGTGCAATCGGCTTGCAACAAAGGGCTGCTAACAGATGCAGTTGTAGATTCAGTATTTATGAAAATGGGGCAACTAACAGATCTGCAAGTGTGTGTTAGTCCCCAGGTAAAAATGTTCAACCATTTTGTGTATTCGTAATAACAAAAACTAGATGTATTCGATGTACATGTATCTATTTTTGTTTTAAGTTTCCCCATGAAGCTGAGACACGCTTAAAGAATCATATTCAAAAGGTTAAGGTGATTCGAAACTACACAGAAAACCCTGAGCACGCAAACATGGACTGTTGTCGAAATTCAGAGTTTATGGAGTTTTTGAATAACAACGCTGCCTCTGATTCTTACAGCGATAGTTATGATGAGGATCTGTTCGAAAGCAGTGACAATGAAGAAAGTTTTGATGAGGATAACGCCAACAAGGATTAAAAATGAAAATGTTCAGCAGCGTGAGCATGCAGTTATATAACTTATTGTGCTAAATTATATAATTTTCCAATAACTTTTGTTTAATTATGATTATAAAATTAGTGTTAATATTTACAATTAATCTAATCTTTGGAAACAACTAAATTATAGTATTAGTTAGTTTTATGTTCGATAATGGCATGTGTCTTGTGGATTGTATAAGCTTGTGAACGCTTCAGCTGCAGTTCACAAATGGTTTGACATAATTTAGTGTTTGGTAAAGTTCAGCTATGCAAAGAATTCTAATATTACCGGCTGTAATATCATTGGACATACTTAAATATGGTACGATGCGATACCTTAATTTGTATGATTAAATTTGAATTCCACAATTAATATTTTGAATAAATGTTGGCTAGTGACAAATTACAATGAATTAAATTAATTTTTACAACTTTAAAGCTGCATTTAAATTACATATAATTTTAACAATGGTGCAAAGTGTGTTTTTTGTGTTCATGAGCTTAATATACCAAGTAATATATCATGCTTACAGCAAATACTATATTTTAGTTTCCAGACATTATTTGAAAAGACATTATTAAAATAAAAACAGAGAACAAATCCCATAGTCTGATATTACACAAATCAATATTCTTTTTTAATTTTCCGTCTTTACTACTCTGTTACCAGCTTTCACTAAATACAATGTTGAAATTGCTATAGCTATTGACCAACACCGGATGCAAAATTGATGGGATTGATATCGATGGTGGTTGGCTACACATGTCATGTAGGTACACTGTACAGTTCTACGTCTGTACTAATCGGCTATTGATTTGATATATGGCTCAAAAGAAACGTATAACATTAACATTACCTTTCTTTGCATTTACTGCATTTACCTCCGTGTCAGCTTTCAGGTATCTACTTATCAATACTACTAGATCTTAACAGTTTTCTTAAAAAATATTGAACCGTCTATAGGATTTATAAGTAAGACTTGGTTTTGCTCATAGTGTTAGTTTTTGCAAAGTAAACCTTGGCCTTTTACAGGTTATACTAAAACCAGGTAAAAAGATATTTAAGCACCCACTAAAATACACGATTGATGGCACCTTACTTACAATTGATGCATCTATATAGGTCCTTTAAACTAACCAATTATTAGCTAATGTTTCATTTATTTGATCTATCTACCCATAAGAAACTCATAAGAAACTAATAGGAACACGTTTGAGCAACAGATGCATTTGAAATTGAAATATGTCTCCAGATAATTTTGTTGCACTATTGATATTTGGTTTTCAGTTTAGAATTATATGTTGTGAAGTTTGTCCATTCACATTTTCTGTGTCGTGTTTAAATATTGCTTCATTCAAATATGTTCGTGATTCAAAAACTCAATTGTACTCACCAAGCAAGCAAAGAATAGTGGACAACTGGAAATCACATGATGCCCCACAAAACACCAAACCTAAATTTGAATGGACTACTAAACATTTTGGAAGCTCAACATTCTTTAACTCTCGTTAATATAATCCATGACATCAATTTTGTTTCAACAAAGTTTCCACTCGTTATACGGAAAATCATACCGGCTTTGGAGTCGCATGCAGCGTTCCACCTTTCGAAACTCTATGGCGACGTATTCAAAATTGCATGGGTTGGTAGCAATGTACTACCACTGGATAACCAAACTTACCCGATGTACAGAAACAAATGTACCTCAAGCAGACTTATGAAT
This sequence comes from Entomobrya proxima, assembly GCA_029691765.1. Classification (NCBI taxonomy): domain Eukaryota; kingdom Metazoa; phylum Arthropoda; class Collembola; order Entomobryomorpha; family Entomobryidae; genus Entomobrya; species Entomobrya proxima. Next base: position 40,672,009 of record CM056172.1, read on the forward strand.
ACATACGGCATTGCAAACGACGCTGGCGAGTCTCTATATTGTGTACTAATTGATTTTGAAAAAATGTCTACACATTCTAAACCATGGAAAGGAGAAATTATTATCGACTCTAACATTGTCAGTGAACGCCATTTTCAAATATTTCAACGATGGAGGGAACACGTTACATATAAAGTTGAAATTCCACCGCCAATTCTAGCTTTGTCACCGACTTCTACAAAACATATTCTTATTCCGGATGAATATCGGTGCAGTCAAATCTTAAATCATAATTGGATCAAACTCAGAATCCGAATGATTCCAGGGCACAGAGACTATGATACAGGGCTGTTGGATCTATCATTTTTCTGTGTAAACTTTTTACCTGACGAGCTAAAACTAAGCGCAATTCAACCCTGTCGTTCTTGCAAAAGGTCCATCCGGGTAGAAGAAAGAGTTTACCAAGTATTTACCACTGCAGATACTGTTCATAAGTTGAAAACGTTCAAACTTCAGGAGACATTTGAATGGAATGTTATAAATTCTGGAAATTACCAAGAAAACGATGGAAACTTGTATGGTCGCTGCGAGACCCAGGAAACGAGAAAAGGTGAAATATTTAAGATAAACCAAAATTCAGTCCCACGAAAATTTCAAACGTATAAATTGCTAATAATGAACGATATAATGGGCAACTATTCCAATGGAAACTGCGAAAATGGTGAAATTCGCAAAACTGTAAGGCAAATCACACCGCGCGAGTTTCTAATGACGGTACATTTACTACACCATTCTGTTCAGCAAAGCCTCAGTGAGCATTCCTATCTTTTAGAAAACTTGGCCAACAATTTAAAAATGCTGGCTTGTGGTCAACGTGGCACATCAGGCTACTTATTTGAAGAGCTTACAAACGTCTTTGACAATTATGTTTGGCTATTTATTGGAATGGCCATATTTTTTGTTAATCTTTCTAATTTTGCAATTCTTATTGGAAAATCTGGACTGCAAAATTTGAGCAAAGTTTCATCTGCAAATCTACTGGCGCCAATGAAAGCGCTTTTAGAGCAAGGGAATCCATTTTTAGATAGCGTTCAAAAGCAAAAATCACTTCGCTGGATAATGTGGACGCTCATGTTTAGTACACTGGTAATAAGCAACGCGTACAAAAACACAAACGTGTACAATATAATTCAACCAAGGGATCCGCTTTTGTATGAAACGCTGGAGCAAGTAAAAAATGAGTCGTTGCCTATTTATAGTCAAACGGCGACTGTTAGCTTTTTGTCGAAATATGGATGGCCTAGATACTTTACCCACTCTTATACTCGACCCTTGAATGTCTCTGGAAAGAATCGTATTGAATACGGAGATGCTGCATCAGCCACGTCTGAAATTAACCAAAGACATGTGCGGCAGTTTCTACACATTGAAAAATCTGTAAAACTGGTGCAAGGTTTGAATCCATCAGAGCAACGAATATTAATAAACAAGAAAATTTTGGAATCAGATACTACAAAGCTTCTACATCTCAGTAGCTTGCATCCAAATGCCGGTAAAGAGTTGAAAAATACTGTGGATTTGCTTGAGTTTCTAGTTCTAGGTGGACTAATGAAAGGTGAATATTACGAAAACCATAAATTTCAACTTGAAGGAATTTTAAAAGAAAGATATTTGGAGAAAGAAGAACAAAACTTTTTGCAAAATTTTCACCAATGCAAAAAATCTGCAGTTATATTACCAGAGTATCGTATAAATAGCTATAGGAAAATGTTGGGAGCAAATATCTCAAATTTGATTTCAACTGGAAAAGAAGTTTTTGGGCTTATGGGAATAGCTCTGGATTTTCATGGTTTGGCAACATCTCAGTTTTGGAAGCGGTTAAAATATTATGAGCAAAATGGTATACGAGAATGGTGGCCCAAAATAATATTTGGATACAACATGACAAATCAAAAGAGCGTTCCACCCCCACAAAAGGCAACAATGGTTGGTAACACGCTGTTAATATTCCTTGTGTTAGCAATAGGCCTTGTCTGTTCACTGGCTTGCATTGCATTGGAATACTCCGGCATTGTAGCAAAACTTATAATGGGCGTTTTTGTCAATGTTGTCTCAAGCTTCAAAAACAACAATGCTCGTTTCTCTTCGAAAAATATTATAATCACTTG
>CM056172.1:43350039-43365060 GCA_029691765.1 Entomobrya proxima
TCATGCTGGAAATTCTTCGAATGACCACTGTGTCATCGCTTAGTTCTATCCACGAGCTTGCAGAGGATTTACATTTCCATGGCCACCACTTGCAAAAAGGACAATATTTTGCAGCCTTCTTGGGACACATTCATAATGACAAGGCAATTTGGGGAGACCCGGAGAACTTTCGACCCGAAAGATATTTGGAGAAGGGTGGCAAACAATTAAAGGACTTTGTGGTTGCTTTCAAACCAGGACGCAGGTCATGTCCTGGACAGCAAACGGCTACTAAAGTTGGGTTTCTCTATTGTGCGGTACTACTTCAGAAATATAGCTTTGAATTGGATCCCGATTTATGTGATGCTCAGGAATATTTGGAACCAATTAATCAACATATTGCCTGGCCAAAGGATTTGCCACTTGTGCTAAAGCCTAGAAAATTATGAAAACTGCCTATTTTGGCGTTAAGTTTTATATATGATCAGCGCTAAATATAAAGTTTACATTTTTATAATAAAAATATTTTTATTTAAAAAAACTTCATCATTATTTGATGTGTTTTTTAAAAATTGATTTTAAGATACTTTTAAAAGAAGGAAACTAAAATTTTAAAAAATGTCTTTTTCCCTTCTTTTTTAGAAGTAAGGACAGCCGGGTGGTATACCGGCATTTCTGAAAATTCTCAATAGTAGGGCATTGTTCATTTAGATTATTGTTTAGTTAAACTCATTTCCCATAACTTTGCACTGAAGTTTGAAGATGATATTAATTAATTCATAATTTTCCTTTTACATTGTTCCTGCTGTGCTAAAATACTGAAATCACCAGAAAAAAACAGAATTTGGCAGTAGGAATTTTTGGAGTTTTTGGTTATTTAGGGGATTTGCTGGTTTGTCCGTTTTTTGTCCTTTTTTCTTTCTTGCTTAACTGGAACAATGAAACTTGCCATAGTTCATACCGCTTTGACATTTAGATACACAATTATTTGTATAGGTACCAGACCTTTTTCAACTACTTCACTCAGTAAGGAAACGATTAACTGCAGCTTAAAAACCTTTTTGTTTGGGTAAACTACATGAAAAGATACTGATCCGTATTGTGTATTTTGTAACAACGAGCCTACTACGTAACCACACGCATACGGATTCAAGGAAAAATCACAAATATGAAATTTGAGTACTCTTATCAAAACAGCACATATTCTGTCTGTTATACTTTCATTGTTTATTTTTATTGTTTCTTGTTCATATGCTTGCAATAATAGTAAATTGTATAAGCCTGGGAAATGAAACTAGTTACAACCTAACGACGAAAATATTATTTTTTACAAAAAATATCAGCTTATTCGTTGCACTTGAAGCAATCACGCCGTCTCACTTAATTGTTGAAAGGGTATTGACTCCTGTAACATTAGCTTTTCAAATATTTAATTATCAGTAGTACTGGCCACAGCCGTATGCAGTAAATAGGAGATTATTAGGGGGCTAAAACTATATTCTACTGAATAAATGGGCAAACTATACACAAAACAATGTTCTCATTATACACGTATGAATATTATCTTTAAAAACTACATGAGACAGTCGTCTGTCTGTATATAAATCAGTTTTAACGTGGGTAAAGCTGAGTATGGATTCTACAGAAAAAAGGTTAGAATACAATACTCAAGGTTGTAACCAGTTGTATGTTTTTTCTTCATCTTTATGCATACAAAGCAAATGAATACTCTTTCTTATTCAATAAACCTTTACTGGGTAAAGTACTTTTCCACAAATATGTTGTACAACGTATGCGGTACTCCATTTTAAAATATACCAGATTACTACAAAGTATCACGTGATCACATTGTTGAAAAAATCTAACAGCGTTGATCAGTGTTGATGGAAATGACACCTGAGAATTTCGGAAACATGCATCTTTGTTGTATGGATTAAAACATGAGTAACAATACATTGTAAAAACAATACACAGCAAAATACGCAAAAAAAACTGTAAGTTAATCAATTTGAAAAAGCTCATGTTTATACATTTGTTTAACTCAACGCATTCGCATTTGCTATTTCTCATTGTACTCCTAATGTTATTACACTAGGCCTTAGTGCTGGAAAAAAATTGTAGCATTACAATACATTGAAGTATTTTTTGGTTGGTTAGAATTGAACATTGCTATTTTGATTTACCTGTGAAATTATCTTCGCTCACCCTTCCATTAGTGCAAATTTAGAATTGTTTAAGCCACCTTCTAATTGTCAACACGTTTGAAGTAAAAGAATCTAAGATTTGACATTTGATTATATTTGTGCACTCAAGCAAATTAGGTAACATTTGAACTTCGAAATTAACTTTTGTTTACATGCTTTCAAACCTATATAATATACACTTAAGTCCCTGAATCAGTTTGGGAGTGCAATTACACAAGTTGTTTGTTTACGTACACCAAAGTTTTAAAATCATCAAACTACAAGTTCTTTTTCTTTCACGCCATGTTTGTCGAGTTTATCCTAGTTGCAATATTATTTGTTGCAATTAAACTACTTGGATTTTGTAGATAACAGCAAATTTGCCGACTTCCTAAAGGTATTTAGTTTAATTAATACTTTAAAAAACTAAAATCTCTTTAATCAAATATGATTCTAAAAATTACACAAGTACTAAATGTAACTCTGTTCGTAGGCCCTCCAGGAATACCAATTTTTGGAAATCTACCCCAGCTAAGAGGAAACGTGGCGCAAAAGTTATCCCAATGGACAAAGCTATATGGCAACCTTTACACAATTCACATGGGCACTACCCGCGTTGTAGTGTTTAGTGATTTAAAGCAAATTCGTGAAGTTTTTGGAAAGGCTATTGCCACTTCCAGACTAAACAGCAACATACTATCCATTATAATTTCGTCTTCCTTCACCTTCGACCATACTGTAGTAGCAGATGTCGACGGATTGGGAGACAGTGCGTTTGTCTATATTCAAAGTCATCGTAACAAAAAATTTATGAATTTGTGCATTATCCAACCGTGCCGCAGTGGTCCCGTTTTGCCGAGCTCACCGTCATTGTAGTGTTGATAGTGAAAGGGAGATAGTGCAGCTTAAGGATTAATTGCTCAATTAACTAATTTTAAGGTCAAATCCCAGTCTAAAAACACACTCGACAAATAAAGTTAAGGTTTTTTCACCACCCACGCATTTTAAAACAAGTTTACCAGTAATATTTCTGTAAGTTCGGGAATTAAGTAACTAGCCATTGCAGCTGTCTTAGTTAACAGCGCTGATTTGTACAATCAAGTAAATTTATATTCGGGATAAGCCAGAAAGATCCCTGTTTGTTTTGTAGAATACTAAAACTTGTGACCCCGGAGCAACCTTGAAAAGGTACGGGAGTGCAGATTACCTTCGGGACTGCAATAGTCACCAACAACTAATACTAAGCCGTATTAAAATATTAATTAAAATATTAATTTTTTTGCCACTTAGATGGCTGGCGATGGGGAGCCAAATGTGCATGATCTGTTAGAACAGATTGCTCAACAGAAAGAGGCATTGCAAAAACTGGAAAACCTGCCTGCCCTTGTAGAACAGTTAATGGGAAGATCGGTGATTCAAGGACTTCCAATCACAGTGTCAGAAGTCAATTCTCAGAATGGCGACAACTCAGCATGCCAGTCCATTAAATCCACGAGCGATGACGAATCTGGTCTTAAGGACCTTCTCGCTGGAGCTGGCAATGAGCACGATGAGCTTAACAAAGAGGAAGGTGAAATTGAAGAGGAGATTTCCAGTATTTTGGAAGATGTGGAGAAGGGAGTGGAGTATGGTCCACCACTGACTGACACCGTAGCAACTAGCTTCGTAAAAACGGTGACACGCCCACTAAAGAAAGAAACTGTTGCCAATCTGAAAAATAATCTTAAGATTCCAATTAACTGCAAGCAGTTCGTAGCGCCCAAGATGAATCCAGAAATTTGGAGAGGGATGCCGTCCCATGCTAGAGTGGAGGATCTTAGAAAACAGCAGCTACAGACTATCATGTCCACTTCCTTGTCTGCGCTTGCTAGCATTGCTGACATCATAACTAAGAACTGTAAAGTCATTCCTGCCACGGTGAAGACTGATATTCTCAAGACGTCCATTGACGCCGCGAATTTGCTCGGTGACCAATTTCAAGAGGCGAACTCAAAACGGCGTAAGGATGTAAGGAAGTATATTTCCCCCCAATGCTCAAGCATTTGTTCAAAAGAATTTGGTCCTAGTGAATATTTGTTTGGAAATGACTTGGACGGGTCACTTCGTGCTTCAAAGAATGAGTCACAGTTACTGCGACGTACGGAACACCAGAGTCATAGGTACTCACCTTATGGATACATCCGGAAGAGTAGCCAACCATCAGGAGCTAACTCTTTAAACTCAAATCGCTCCCCTCATTTCCTTCCCCGGAGGGGCGCATTCAGCAACAACAGGGGAAGAGGAACGTCACACAACTCGCGATACTTCCCGCAACCTCAACAACAGTTTCCTCGCCGACCAAACTAATCACACCCGAGGTATGTCAGCGAGCCGGAATATTGGCAGAATTTTATTCAGAATGGTGCTCAATCACAAATGATACTTACGTGTTGGGTGCTATCAAAGGGTTTGAGCTGCCTTTAAGAGAGGTTCCCGAACAAGTTAATGAGATGAAAAGCGGTAAATTTTCTCAAACCGAAATTGAGTTTATTAACGAAGCTATTCATAAGTTGTTGAGAACGGGTGCAATTATTTTATCAGAGGAAGAAAAAGGCCAATTTGTGTCGCCAATATTCACAGTTCCCAAATCTGATGGAGGTCGCAGACTAATTATAAACTTAAAATGTCTCAATGAATATTTAACATGCGAGCACTTTAAAATGGAAGACATTCGAACTGCTGTAGGACTCGTAGAACAAGATTTTTTTATGGCCGTGGTAGACCAAAAGGATGCATATCATGCTATTCCAATTGCAGTGCATCATACAAAATTTTTAAAATTCCGCTGGTCAGGTAAACTTTATAAGTACACTTGTGTTCCCTTCGGTTTAAATGTGGCTCCTAGATTGTACACAAAACTCATGCGCCCTGTACTCAAGCGTCTGCGGTCAGAAGGACACACATGTGTCATGTACTTAGATGACGCATTTTTAATTGCCGAAAATAAATTAAAATGTACTTCACTTGTTCATCGAGTCATTGATCTATATAACTCATTAGGTCTTACTGTTAATTTTGAAAAATCTCAACTAGAGCCTTCTACTTGTATCAGATATTTAGGGTTTCTCATCGATTCTAAAGATATTAAATTAATTTTGCCACAAGAAAAACAAATTAGGGTATTAGAGAAATGTAGAAAAGTAGCTGAAGTCGATGAGGTGAAGTTAAGAGATTTAGCCGAATTAGTCGGTTTGTTGGTGTCAGTGTGTCCCGCTGTTGAATACGGGCTTGTATATACCAAACAACTTGAGTTTGAAAAAAGTAAGGGTCTTCAAATAAATAATGGTTCATATGAAGGGTTTATAAAGCTCTCAATGAATGCAAGGGACGATATAAACTGGTGGACAAGCCATATTCTTGGGGCCAGTAAAAAGATTTTAAATGATCAATATGACCTTGAAGTCACCAGTGACAGTTCAAGCTATGCTTGGGGGGCACACTGCAACGGTATAGATGCCAAAGGTTCATGGACAGCTTACGAACGTACACTGCATATAAATGAACTAGAATTATTAGCGGTATATCATGCGTTAAAAGTATTTGCTAAAAAATCATATATTTGCATCTTGTGCCATGTAGATAATGTTACGGCAATTTCATATATTAATCGTTTTGGTGGATGTCGATCCTCCAATGCGCACAGCATTGCAAAAATTATATGGCAATTCTGTGAGGAGAAAAATATCATGATTTATGCAACGTATATTAACACAAAGGCCAATTATCATGCTGATAGGCTTTCCCGAGAAAGCGTTGACGATAATGACTTTATGCTTCGCAAAGAGTCGTTTGCGCAAATCTGTAGTTCGTTTGGCAGCCCTGAGGTTGATTACTTTGCAACATACGTGACAAAACAATGCAATAGGTTTTGGTCGTGGCACCCGGATCCTGAGTCAGAAGGCGTTGACGCTTTTACACTTGGGTTGATTTCTTCTATGCATTTCCTCCGTTTTCATTAATAAGCAGGGTTCTCAAGAAAGTAGTAAAGGAAAAGGCTACAGGTATATTGGTAGCGCCTAACTGGCCATCTCAACCCTGGTACCCAATGTTAATGCGTATGGTTGTATCGGAAATAATATATTTTGATTGCAATAATGATCATATTTTTGATCCGTATTCCAACAGAATCCACAAGCTAGCGAAAACAGCGACCCTTCTGGCGACTACAGTATCCGGGAAGCGTTCAGGCACCTAAATCTTTCGTCGGATATAATCGATATTTTACTAAAATCTTGTTCAGATTCCACGGTAAAACAATATGAGATGTATTATAAAAAATGGGTTGCATTTTGCACACAGGAAAGTTATTCTTATAAATCCGTTTCTATTGAAAATTGTATTCGTTTTCTAAACTCACTATTTTTGTTAGGGTATAGTTATGTGTCAATTAATTGCGCACGTAGCGCATTGTCATTTGTTTTTGGTCGTGAAATTGATTTGGGGAATGACCCAATAGTTAGTAGATACATGAAGGGTATCCAACGTTTGCGTCCTCCACGTCCCAAGTACGAAGTTACTTGGAATGTAGATAAGTTACTTGAAAAGTTAGAAAGCATGGATTGTAATGTAATTACTTTGCGGGAATTGACTATGAAAACAGTTAGCCTTTTAGCATTAAGTACTGGCCAGCGGGTGCAGTCGTTGGCTTCAATAAAACTACCTGATATATTTATTCTGAGTGATAAGGTAGAAATTAGGCTCACGACTAGACTTAAAACAACTTCTATTACGCGAAGCAATCCGGTTTTAATCCTACCAGCATTTAGTAATCACAACCTCTGTCCCATGAAAACTTTAGAAATTTATTTAGCAAGAACTAGCCCGTCTCGAAATGACAAAGATAACAAGTTGTTTATTTCTATAAATAAGCCCCATAAGCCGGTATCATCTCAAACTGTAAGTAGATGGCTAACTTCTGCTCTGGACATGGCTGGAATTGACACGAATAAATATTCAGCACATAGCTTTCGCCATGCTTCATGTTCGAAAGCAGCAACAGTAGGGGTGAACGTGGACACCATTTTGAAACAAGTTGGTTGGTCTGAAAAATCCAGAGTATTCGGTAGATTTTATAATAGACCTATTGAGACGAGGGACACCTTTGCTAAATCCATACTAACCTGTCAAAAATAGTTTTAATGTTTTTTTTTTGTGTTATACTTTATGCCTAGCCTATAAAATTTTATTGTTAAGCAAAAAATAGGTACAATTTTATTTAATTCAAAACTGTAAGAGTATGTTGTGTGTTCATTAAAATAAATATATTATTTTATGTTTAAAATTTAACGATTGTGGCTCATCGACGCAAAATCTTTAAACAACTACAGTATGGTCGAAGGTGAAGGAAGACGAAATTATAATGGGAGATTCTAATAGCGCTGCGCAGCAGCGCGTTTCAGAATCTAGATTTAATGAGTCTTCCGGAAACCGGAAGACCATACTGCCCACCGACCCGCCCCCAGATGCATGCGTCGATTCGGTCTTTGAAGTATGACGGTGAGCTCGGCAAAACGGGACCACTGCGGCACGGTTGGATAATGCACAAATTCATAAATTTTTTGTTACGATGACTTTGAATATAGACAAACGCACTGTCTCCCAATCCGTCGACATCTGCTACTACAGTATGGTCTTCCGGTTTCCGGAAGACTCATTAAATCTAGATTCTGAAACGCGCTGCTGCGCAGCGCTATCAGAATCTCCCATTTGCACTCAAGGTCAATTTGGAATTGGATATGCCCGAAAAGATGAGTGGCTGGAACAGAAAAATTTTTGCATGCAGAATTTACGACTTTTTGGATTTGACCGCGCAACGGAATTAGAGTCCATTACATTAATGGAAGTGAACAAGGTTTGCATGCTGATTGATAATTCTGGAAAACCGTTTCGATTTAAAACGCCGCTAATGGAGTCGACAAGTAAAGTTTACTTGCCCTTGATAAACCACACTCTGGATTTTGAATCCATGCTGGAAACTATTTACATTGCTGACCGCTGGATGAACAACCTTATGAATGCAACATCAACTGGCATTTTATTTTTACCCTGGCTAAAATATTTAGCTCCTGAGTGGTCTGGTTATAACTCGTTTAAAACAGCACATCTGGCAATTAGAAAACTTGCATTAGAAATGTTTGAAACCCGGTTAGCGTCACGGGATAATACAAACAACTCTCCAAAAGACTTGATTGATGCCTTAATTGATAAGGTTGAAAACTGTGAGGATACTAAATCCAGCTTCTATAAAGATATTGGATGGCAGCATGCGTATGGCTCAGTGATTGGATTGCTGTTAGGAAGTTGCAGCTCTACTGGACCCTTTATTACTTGGGCTATTAATTATTTGGCTGCACATCCCGAAGCACAAGTAAAGGCTCAGCAAGAAATCGATAACGTTACCGGAAGAAAAAGGCTACCAAATTTGGGTGACAAATCTAAGTAAGTATTTTGATTAAAACAAATTTGCTATTTTAAGCCAACAATGAAGTTGAATAAGTAATCAATCAACTGTTTTCATTTGAAATTTTCAGTATGCGTTATTTAGATGGTGTTATGCTTGAAATTCTTCGAATGACCACAATAGCCGCCACGGGAACATTTATCGAACTTGAGGAGGACGTGCATATTCAGGGCTACGTTCTACCCAAAGGACAAATTATTACCTCTTTTCTGCACTACATTCACAACGACAAAGCAATTTGGGGAGACCCGGAAAACTTTCGTCCAGGGAGATACTTGAAGGATCCAAAATTAAGAGACTTTGTTGTGGCATTCCAGCCTGGACGAAGATCTTGTCCGGGGCAACAAACTGCAGGCAAAGTGTCCTTTCTGTATCTTGCGGTACTTCTTCAAAAATATAGCTTTGAAATAGATCGTAGCGTGTCTGGAATGAACGAGTATTTGAAACCTATTCATCCTCACATTATTTGGCCGAAGGACTTGCCAATTGTTGTAAAACTCAGAGAGTACTGAAAATTAACTTAATATGCGCCCTTACACAGATATCATTTAGATATCGTTTGTAAAAAGTTGTCTGAATTTCAACTTATTATTTCGTTCTCAATTCAGTTAAGCTTTGCTTGAAGTCAAATTCACCAGCAGCAAAGCGTTGCAAAAAAATTAATTTTAAATGCATGTAACTTCAAGTTCAATGCACAATGCATAAAAATTCGAGGACTTTTAAAAGAAAATGCTAACATTTATCAGCGTTTGTGATTAAAACTTACAATTAGTTTCAAGTACACTTACACAACCTTAACGCATATATGAGCCTTTTTTTGTGTGTTTGGTTGTATACGAAATATATCTTTTGTGAACGTGCTAAGCCTTGTAAAAAAGTCTATAGAAAATGTTACAAGTGACTTGAAAATTGCACAGAAAAGTTTCATTTTGCTATGAAATATTTTTCTTAAAATAACAAGGAAAATTTATTAACAATTTCAAATACTTCGACAAATCAATTAATTAGCTACTTTTGTATCGATTGAATTAAGTTATGCCTACAAAATAAACCAAAATGAAAATAGAACTATGAAAACAAAAACAACTTTTAAAACGGAAAACTATACTTTTACATCTCGAGAATATTCAGTCGTAATAAATTACAACTCGTCGTTCCAGCGCAACAAGCCCCGGAATTATCCATTTGTTGAGGTTCCTTTTGCTTCTTAAGCTCAGCGGGGAATTGCTTCGGTTTTAGATCTCAGACAAACGTTTTTTTTCGTTTATTTTTTGTGATTCTTAAAGCACCATAAACATATGCACAACCAAATGCAATGCACTCTGTTCCAAAAACATAGACAAAGTATTTTGATTTGCATCTTTGAATTTTTTATACTAATAGTTTATTCAGAACAAGAGATTCCATCGATTCCATTTTTTCTTACTCAAAAGTAGATTTACAGTGCTACAAAGGCTAGTGCAGTAGGGCTTTTAAAACTTAACAAATTCTGGTTTTTAACAATTCCAAAATACAATTTTCTGGATCATGTTTGTCGAGTTTATTACAATTACGTCAATCTTAGTTCTCGTTCAAGTGTTAAGATTTAGACGAAGAAAGACAATTCGTCAAAGTATTAAAGGTAATTAAAATTATAGTTTTGAATTTCTACTTAGCAAAGCTGTTATGAGACAGACTCCATCAAAACGGCAGGCGGATTTTCTTATAATTGTGACATGTCGCGGCTCACTAGAAGCCCCGGTTTGTGGTTCTCGTTAATTTGAATACACCAACATAGCAAACTGAACATGGTCTTTTTAACCAATGTAATACCCTTCCCCCAAACCTCCCCCAACCCCCCCGGGGGCGTCCCCACAAGGCTTGCGCAAGCTCCGCTAAATCTAATTTTTGTTTTATCGGATTCCCCATATTAAAAAACGTACATTTCCGCTAAAACCCAATTTAGCGGAGTTTGCGCACTGCTAATTAGAGCTAATTAACTAACAGCCAATCAGAGCATAGAGATCCATGGATGCTCCGCCTTTTTTTCATCATAACATATAATACAAAAATGTCGTGTCGTGAAAAGTCTGTCCAACGCTACTGACCAAACATTGAATCCATGCACGCTTAAGAGGAAGTCTCAAATGGTGAGGTGGCAACTTCTAAAGACCAGGTAGGACTTCATATAAGCTAGGTGGAACTCCATATAGCCGAGGTGGGACTCTATATAGGCTAGGTGGGACATTCTAATGGAGAGATGGGACTCTATATACGAGAGGTGGGGCATTATATGGGTTAGTTGGGACTCCATATACGTTATATACGCGTGGTGGGGCTTTATGTAGGTGAGGTGGGGCTTTATGTAGGCGAGGTGGGGCTTTATATATGCGAGGTGGGGCTTTATATATGCGAGGTGGGGCTTTATATATGCGAGGTGGGGCTTTATATATGCGAGGTGGGGCTTTATATATGCGAGGTGGGGCTTTACATACGCGAGGTGGGGCTTTATATATGCGAGGTGGGGCTTTATATACGCGAGGTGGGGCTTTATATACGCGAGGTGGGGCTTTATATACGCGAGGTGGGGCTTTATATACGCGAGGTGGGGCTTTATATACGCATTGGGGCTTTACATACGCGAGGTGGGGCTTTATATACGCGAGGTGGGGCTTAAAACCGGCTAGGTTTTACCCATGAATTCAGTCTCATACTAGTACTGTTCACTGTAATATTATGCACTGCATGCACGTTTTGCGTGCAGACGGGCTTCTAGTTCCAAGGAGTTTTTTTTATTCAATTGGCCTCCTCCCACCACTGCAATTTTGATGGAGTCTGTCTCTTATAATTTATGAAGTAATGAGAGTAACAATTTTTTAAAAATCCCTTTCTCAAGGTCCCAAGGGAATACGATTTTTTGAAAACCTCTTGCAGCTAAGCGGCAACGTGCGACTAAAATTATCAGAATTGACAAAAAAATATGGCAACATTTGCACAATTCTTCTGGGCAGCACACCGGTTGTAGTACTTAGCGACTTAAAGCAGATTCGTGAACTTTTTGGCATGATGATCAGCACACCTAAACTTCAAAGCGAAATACTTTCCATGAGCGCTCAAGGCCACTAGGTATTGGAAACGCGGACGGAGAGCACTGGCTAGAGCAGAAAACATTTTGTATTCAAAACCTACGGCATATTGAATTAGACCGATCTGAAAATCTTGATGCCAAGTATGGATGACAAGTCTGCGTATGTGCAATTTTTCTGGTGCATATTTTTGCATGTAATCTTATTGACATTGAATAATAAGTTGCTAATTGATTTGGTTCTAAAATTGATTAATTGCATAATGCGCTATCTGGAAGGTGTAATGTTCAAAATTCTTCGAATGACCACAGTTTCATCCACAAGCTCGCAGAGGACTTACATTTCCATGGCACCCACTTGCAGAAAGGACAGTATATTTTGCAACTTTCTTAGGGCATATTCACAATGCCCTGAAAGATATTTGGGGGAGGGAGGCAGAAAATTAAAGGATTTCGTGGTTGCCTTCAAACTTGGACGCAGGTCATGCCCTGGGTTTCTCTATTGCGCCGTATTACTGCAAAAATATAGCTTTGAATTGGATCTTGATTTATGTGGTGCTAAGGATTATCTGGAACCAAATAATCAACATAATCCTGGCCAAAAGATTTGCCACTTGTTGTGAAAGCTAGAGAGTAATGTAAACTGGTTGACGTATTCAAATAAGAAATTAATTTACTTAGGTACTTGGCATAAATTTTCGTTCCGTTAATTATTGGATTTGGTTTTTACTGTGTTGCAATTGCAATGCGTTTTCATAAATATATATTTTTTAAAGAACTACACTTTCATTTGTTTTTATCGTTTGTAGCTGCGGGCATCATTCAATGGTTTACCATGGATGTTTAAAACATAAAAACCAACGAATTTGTTTTTTTCTCTAATGGGTATACCTACCAATCTAAGTGAAATCAACTTAAAACTAGAACTTCCCCGGCACTAAAACTTTCAGTATTTCAACAAAAAGGCCAAAACTTCGAAATGACTCCAAACCAGAAAAAAGATAACATTTACTGTTGTAAACCTATATAGTGAAATATTCCTTTATCCGTTTTTCATACTGTTTACATGTTTTCATAAACTAGACTAGACCGGTTGCATCAAGTAAATCTTTCAGCTAGATTTACAATACCGTTTGGCGTCAACATCACCAAACAGACCTCTTTTTAAGTGAGTCTTTGAACGGACTTGTAAAAAGCCAAAAAACGTCTAAAAGGGTAACAGTTACAAAGGGTAAAAAAGGGTGTACATCAAACTACCGCAAAATGCAATTAAATAAAGACCTTAGAAAAAATAATAACTTTTTTCTTTATAGTGTCCGTTTATCCCTTTTTCCCCAATCTAGAACCATAAAAATTTTTCATTTAAACTAAACCTTCTTATGGTTTCTGAATCTGAGACACAAATACTAATTAGTCAGAATTGCCTTTTTCAACTGATAAGCAACAAGGAAGGTATTGAAAAAAAGGTCAAAAATGTAAAGGGCAATCCTAATAGAAAATACTGCTTTATTTTGTATAACCTAATTAACTCAAAAGGTACCAAAAGCAGACATTTTTCTACTTCCTCCGAAGCAAGTAGTTTAACATAATCATACTGCAAGAAAAATATATTTTTTGTGTTACATTTTTTAAACCAATTTTATTAAAATACGCAACGTTACTATATAAGCGTAACGGAATCTTGTATAGTTTAAGGTAAAAGAAGTCTGAGCTTTTCTGCCAACTTTATATCATACTCTTTTTTTAGTAATCTTCCTTACAACACAAATGAACAAGTTAACAGCCTTTTATATATTGTTGTTTTAGTACGACAAGCTAGAGATTTTGTAGCAGAAGTTAAGGGATTATTGTTGTTCAAAGTGGCGTGCAAACCAACGCTTTTAATAATTGTTAAAATTTCCAAAACATTCAGATGATGATTGCTTAATGTTCTGTTTGCGTTTCCTAGAAAAACACATTGCAACAAAAAATGCTTAATGAAGTTTAAAGAACGTCTTGAGAGCGAATTATTACTTGCGCTTGAATAGGTACTTGACGTAGGTACATCGTACACAATAATGTCAAAAGGATTAATTTAAACCTTTTTTTCCATTTTTAAGAGTAGAGTACACTGTGAAAAATGTTTTGAACAATCTAAATATGTATCTCGTATGCACTCTGAGTAGTACATGTTTCATTCAGCAACAAAGTTTTGATTAAGTGTATGTAATGCTCCAATTTCAGTTTGAATTTGTACATGGCTTTGTTAAGACAAACTTTTTAAACATACTTTAAATTTTTTCTAAGAGTTGCAAACTAAAAGTAAAACGGCAAAATCATGTTTGTTCAGTTTGTCTTAAATGCAATACTATTTGTTTCAATTTGTTGGCTTGTAATCTCACGCAAAAAACCACAAAATGGACTGCCTCCAGGTACTAGAGCCACTCAAACTGCAATCATTTCCCTAGATTTATCATAGCTAACCACTAACAAATAATCAGAATCAAATAAGTAGAAAAACTGATTATGTTTTCTATAGGTCCTTCAGGAATACCAATTTTTGGAAACCTATTTCAACTGAAAGGCAATGTCGCGCAGAAGTTGTCACATTGGACAAAGCAGTACGGAAACCTATACACAATTCAACTGGGTAACACATGCGTAGTGGTTCTTAGCGATTTAAAACAAATTCGCGAACTTTTCGGAATGATGATCAGCACATCCAGATTCCAAAGTGACGCACTTACCATTTGCACCCAAGGTCGCTTTGGTGTTGGCAACGCCAGAAAAGACGACTGGCTTGAGCAAAAAAACTTTTGTATTCAAATTTTGCGAATTTTTGGATTTGACAAAGAAAAAGAGTTGGCTCCTATTGCTTTGCAACAACTGAGCACGGTTTGTGACCTGATCGAGGACAACCAATGCAGTTCCGGCAAAATAATTTGGCCAAAAATGCCACTGATGCAATCCACAAGTAGAATATACTTTCCCATGGTAAAATATGACATGGATTCAGCATCCCTTCTGGAAACATTTCATGTTGCGGACAACTGGATGAACAACCTGATGGATGCCACAACCACGGGCATTCTCTTTTTACCTTGGCTAAAGTATTTGGCTCCTGAATGGTCTGGTTTTAATGCGTTTAAAGACGCACATTTAAAAATAAGAAAACTTGTAATTGGGTTGTTTGAAAGTCGCTTGGAATCTGGGATTCAAAGTAATCCACCAAGAGACTTAATTGATGCGCTCATCGACAAGATTGAAAATTGCGAGGATCCTAATTCAAGCTTTTACCAGGAAAATGGCTGGAAACA
>CM056172.1:43365160-43436544 GCA_029691765.1 Entomobrya proxima
GAGATTGCCAAGGGTTTGAAACTTTTGTACGACGAGAAGCTAGACTATCATCCAGAGTTTGAAGGTTATCAACCCGAAATACCAATTAAGCAAGCAGACGCAGTGCTAATGGGATGTCCCCTTCTTTATGACATGTCAGAGTCTACTAGACGAAATGACTTGTTGATATACGGAAATGCGACAAGAAGCAATGGACCGGCAATGAATTGGCCTATGCACACGATTGGATTTCTGGAACTAGATGATTTGGAAAATGCAGCGTTGGCGTTTAATCGAAGCTACCAGAACTATCTTACAGAACCATTTAAGGTAAGATGAAGTTCTTAAAGTATTTAATATTTAAACTTTAAAAACTAGATGACTCAAATATTTATTTGTTCGTATGTCTAAATAGGTTTGGACCGAAACAAAAGATTCCGGAGCAGTTAACTTCTTAACAGGCATGGGTGGATTTCTGCAGTCGGTTATTAGTGGATATGCTGGAATTCGTGTGTATCCGGAAAAGATTATCATTTCAAAACCCAGAGTACTGCCAAACAGCTCCGGATTGATTATAAATGGTAAGAAAAACTATAACCTAGACACCTAGTCCATTTCCATTATTTGACAATTTTACTTTTGATTACAGGTTTCAAATATTTGGAAAATGCGCTCAATATCAACATTACCAAGACCAGCATTGCTTTGACGCTTGCTGAACCAGTTTCTAAGAAGTACCCACTTCAAGTTTCAAAAAATAATGGTCATCAGATTGATTTAGGTAAATTGAAGTTTAAGTAATTTGAACTTTTAAAATTATACAAGTCATGTTACAAAATCTTTTTATGATTAAATCATATTTAGTGGGCTCATTGGCGTTTTCAACGGAGGCAGAGCCAGTACGGCTTGAAATAACTACCAAGACTCCCGCAAATTGTGCTGTTCCTTTGGATAAAATTGGAATGAAAGTGGGACCTGCACTTCTCTGCAGCAAATCTGCAACAAGTGGCGTGCACGTTTGTTAAATGCATTTGCTTCCAACGTTAGTGACTGCATGGAAAACAAAATCACTACAAATATTATTTTTCATTATGCTGTTATTTTTTTCTAAAAACCCATTCATGGCATTCGACAAAAAAGCGTTTGGTTAGCGGCCTGGTAATCAAATAACGTCTTTTGAAGTTTATGTAACTGTAATATTACTACTACCAATCCAACAATGCACACATTTTACATTTTAAGCTAACGTAAATCTTAACGTAACGTAAATAACAAATAAGTGCTAATTTCGCTCATTTTAACCAGTTATTTTGAAAAGAAATAAATTTTGTTTCTTTTTTAAAACTCTATTTGTAGCAAAAGTTTTAAAATTGTTGTACTTATTATATTCTCCAATGGACTTTTATAGAGTGAATCGATATTCATTATTAGAATTCCCACTCTCACGACTACTTATACGTACAACACAAAAATTGTGCTCTCATGCTCAAGTCAACAACAAATGTTTAACGATGTATTTTTCCCGTTTTTCACGGTTTCTAAAAACATACATTGCGGAATCTCATGCAATTTTTAGCTTCCTTGCTACATTATACGTTTGAAATGTTCATTGTATTCACAAAACATGGGCTATCCAAAGTGATATTTATTAACTCCTAAGATACTTAGGTTGAGTAATTACGACAGTGTCAAATTTTAGGGTTTCTTCGACATAGATTTTTGGTCGTTTTCGTACTATGATACTTTTCATTCATTTCGGGGATTTTCATTTTTTACATGGAGTAGTACTTTATTTTTTCTAGTAGATTCCCAAGATAATCCAATATTATAAGCGAATATGGCCACTGAACGCCCAAACATCATCCAAGTTCCAACCAACAGTACCCATTACCCATACCACTGTGTTTTAATTATAAATAGACTGACGTAAGCCCCGATTGTATTAGTTTTTACGATGTAGTTTTTATTGCGTATTTCTCAATTATACTAAGGGTAGCTCGCGATATTTAAATCGACTCTACAAACTTGGCGCAAAAACATGTAATAGTCAAACATTTTTGGAATGAAACTTTATTATTATGATTGTTTGGACCCTTTTCTTTATTTATGCATCTTTTTACATCACATTACGAAAACAGGTTTTCAGGTAATTAACAATTTAAGTTGGCAAGTCGAAAATTTTTAGCAACGCAACTTTTTTTCAAATTATTTGCCATAAAAATGAAACTAACAGTAGTAGCGTAATATAAGCCACCACAGAACATTTCTAGATTCCTGAGGAATGTTAAACATAATTTTCTTGACATTTGAACACCTAAAACCATGTTTTTTTGAAAAATTTCCGAAAATGAAAAGTGCGTTTTGGAAACTGTGTCACTACTAGTGCGACATTTCACCTCACACAACCTCGCGAACTATAAACAAAATGCAACCAAAGCGGGACAGAATTAAAGATTAAGAGTCGGGCTATCACACTATATGATCAGATGATCCAGGAAGTCTTTGGTAAAAAATATACGCGTTTCAAAAAATCGATTTAAATATCGCGAGCTACCCTTAGTACTTTAAGGTAAAATGTATTTTATGTTTTAAGTCTCATCTAATCATCTCACGTGCGTTTAGATTTTGGTTTAGCTGACTGTTTCTAGATTCACATTAGAAGAGGGTCAATTCACCCAAGGGATTGTCCAAAGATTAATACAAAGTCGAAGGTATTCAATTTTCGAATGAATTGACAGATATAATCCTTAAAATAATAATTTAAGGGCTAGTTTTGATTAAAGCTGTGACAAGACAAGATATTGTGTGATACAGAATCAGAGTTGGCAAAGCATATTTTGAGAGTTGAGAATGAATGAATAGGTATATCAATTCAATTAATTGAGTTAATAATTTATTGATTGCAGTAGTTTGTATATTGAAAAGTCTATATAATTATGTGTGCTTATTGTAAAAGATTGGAAAAGCCTTTGGATTTCAAACCATTTAAAAAAGAAGTGAGTAAAGTCGGTATGTTGCTCATGGTGAATGAAATTCACTGCAAGAAGACGTAAATGTAAAATTTTAAATTATATATTATGGTGATTTATGTATGTAGTATGAACAAAGTCCATTGAATTTATTTAAAATGGCAACTTTTAACGAAATATAACATTTGTAAACAACTTCTTATAAACTTGTTATTTTAGTTTTTTTTATATTCAATACATTATGAAGATTGATAACAAAGTTGCAAAATGGAAATCAGCTTTATTAATACAAATAGTAGGTCTGAACGAATGAACATGCAATGATAAATAGAGGAATACAATATTTAGTATAATTTTCTGCCTCAGTGCCTCAAACACCAATCAATTACCCTATAATTCCTCATACCAATTCATCAACCCTTCGGAATTGTCCACTTTCCCTGCCTCACTCTCCTGCTTTAGTGCAACAGGAAATTGATCCCGGGCAATGTACTTCTCCAACTGGGATTCCCATTGGTCCCTATCCTGTCCAAACACCATGATGGTTCTTTGGGTCTCATCAGTCAAAATGGAGTAGGTCGTCTTGAGTAAATAAGGTGTATTCACAAACACGGTCTTCTCTCCAGCAAACTTGTAGTTCTTGACCAAATCATCGGTAATGTCCCGATAGAGGTACATACCTACAATGAGAAAAAAAATAAAAATGAAACATTTTAAATGAAAATGCACAATTTACATAGACGAATAAGAATATTTATGATCCATTAAGATGATTAATTAGAAATATTTAAATATTTTGTGCTACTTACATTCCATGCAGGCGTGTTTAGACAAAGAAAATCCAGCCATGTTAAAAAGACTCCTGTACTGCGTCACATCCTTTCCTTGGCTACGAAGTTGTCGAACATGAGCACTGGACTCTTCGTTGATTTTCATCAAGTACCGGGCAAAACGGGCAGTGTTGGCATCGTCGGACAGGAAACTGGCAATGTCCCACTTTTCCAAGTCGTAGTACACAACTGAAACCATTAAAATATGTATACATTATATGTATTCATGTATATTCAAAATATTGCAATTCCTTAAAACAATCTTTTTTAAAAATTCAAACAAAATATTTCTAAAATACTTTACCTGGCCTTCCGTCCACGTCAAAAGTATCCCGACTGTATGGAAAACGGGCATGCATATCGTCCCAGGGTTCGGCCAAAATGTTGCTGAGGTTCTTCTCTTGTCGCCATTGCAAATTCTGCACAATATTTAGAAAATAGATTTGTTTAACTATTTGGTTTTAAATATTACAATTACTTATGTCAATGTTTGTAAAATTTAAAAAATGTTACCTCCTTTAGAAGATTAAGAGCTTCTGGCACGTCAAAGTTCTTTGTCACCAGAAACCTGGCTAGAAAGTAGTCTTCCTTCATGTAGTCTTCCATTGGCAGAGATTTGGAAAGATCCCGCAACTGAACCACGGCAGCTTTTTCCGCTTCCCCAAACTTGGACATGTCAAAGTGCATGGCTGCTGGTGCCTGGCAGTAGACCAATTTGATGAGGACCAGCAGAGCTGCTCCACCAAATGCTAAGGTAAATTTGCATAACATGGTGGCTTTCTACTCAGAAAAATTTGTGTTCTTTAATGAACTGCTGAATTGATATTGAATACTTTATGCTGTAAATTGGAACCCTTTTATACTGACTATTGCCATCAAATTTGTAAATACATTTTTGGTACAGTTTGCATGGACAAGATTACGTGTATTAACGTTATATGAATAGCATGTCAAAAGTTGAGTTATTTTTGAAATGAGCACGAATAGATAACATGTTTCTGACAGCTTTTCGTTTTAAGGTTGAAGGTCCTTAAACATTTCTAAAGAAATATAAGTTGTACTTTTAACAACGATGACCTTTTTGGATTATAAATGCTAAAATAGCCACAAAAACTGGATTTTTGCGGTTATAAATTTATATATAGTCAAGAAAACTTCTGGTGTGATATGTAGGTTTAACAATTTTAAAGGTTTGTCCGTGTTCTAAAGCAGAACAATGACTTTGTTCATATTAGTACTACCTTAAATTGCAAGCTTTTACAAATAAACTATTTGTGTATTCACCATTACCTTTTTACTACGCAGTAAAAAGGATTAGCTGCACCTTAAAACCCTCACAGGAAAATGTTGCTTTGTATTCTGTAGAAAATTGTCGCCTGAAGCATGTAGCCTTAGCATAATTAGGTATGCAGAAATGTGCAGGCTGGTAAAAGGAAAAATTCCATTAAAATTTGAGATATGCAGATTGTAGATGTAAAGCCATTACAAACAAACCATTTTTGTTATACTGCCTTTTATGGCTATAATTTCATTCTTGATTTATCCCAATCGTGCGCTGCCAATATTGAAAGTTTGATAAGCCATGGAAAAAGTAGTTGCAGTCAAAAGGTCAAATAATTATTTTCACACGGAATATTAACCTTAAATCTGGTACCTACCCAAAACAATTAAGCCGTATCATGAGTACAAAACATGTTCTGGTTTGCATGCACGTGCAAACTTTACAAAAACAATGTTTTGCATTGTGGTATGTAGATGTACCCTACAAAAGTGCCTGAACAATATATATCCGCACGTGCACTTCTTTCAAGTATTATATTGCCAGTTTATTTCGGCATTCTAATAATAAAACTTGGATTATAAGGCTGATATTTGACCCAAGAAAGCTTTGTACAAACCATTAATACATTCGAGTCTACCTTTTTAAAAAAATGTGCACGTCGGTCCCATTCTGGTAGCATTTAGAAGCTTGTATTATTTTTAGGGTGACCCTTTTTACCATTTACCATTTAAAACATCCTTTGAACCCTTTAACATTCAGATTATGATAGGGTCAATTAAAGCTTTGGACGAATGAAAAAACCTGATTGAGAACTCAGTTCAACTTGAAAGTCCTAAAATCGATAAACGTGCACAACTGGGTTCTAGGGCAAACAGTATTAGCTTTTAATGTAATAGATATCATGCACATAACCGATTGATTTTTTAAAAGTCGTCTAAAGAGCAATCCGGCATTTGTTAATTTTTAAAACTACTTCAAACTCCAAGCAGTTGGTACACAAATTGAGCTAAGCATTTCTTTTATGTTGTTTGGAATCAGACAATTAAGTATTCATTATTTGTAAACTTTTTGTGGAATTTGCATTACGTCTTTTATTTTATATTCAAATTATTTTCTCATGCCAAAAAGTCAACTTAAACGTTAATTTTGTTACAAAAAAGCATATTCATAAAATACATTTTTTCTTTGGAGTTCTAAAATTTAAAATTATGCTTGCTGAATTCATCATATTTGCTATAGTTTTTGCTGCAATCCGTATTCTTGGGTTTGTAGGCAAAAAGCCCGTAAATGGACTTCCAAGAGGTATGTTTTGTTTAAAATTGGCTAACAAATTCATGGATTTTACAGTAGCGTTTTAACTTTGAATTAATAGTTAAAGATTGAATTATTTTCTTTACAGGGCCTACAGGAATACCAATTTTTGGAAACCTGTTTCAGCTAAACGGCAACGTTGCAGAAAAGTTATCCCAATGGACAAAGCAGTACGGCAATCTCTACACAATCTATTTGGGCAGGACACGGGTCGTTGTATTAAGTGACTTAAAGCAAATTCGGGAACTTTTCGGGATGATGATAAGCACTTCCAAATTCCAAAGCGATATACTCTCGATTTGCGCACAAGGCCGATTCGGTATTGGAAATGCACGAAAAGACGATTGGTTAGAGCAGAAAAACTTTTGCGTTCAAACATTACGCCTATTTGGATTTGACCGAGGATCGGAACTAACTCCACTTGCTTTGCAACAACTCAATCAGATTTCAGAGATGATTGAGATGAACACACAAAGTACCGGAAATAGAATTTGGTTGAAATTTCCAATAATGCAGTCCACAAGTAGAATCTACTTTCCCATGATAAAACATGATTTGGATTCTGCCTCTCTTTTGGAAGCCTTTTACATTGCAGACCACTGGATGGAAAATCTTAGCTATGCAGCAACTACGGGCTTAATATTTTTACCCTGGTTAAAATATCTTGCACCTGAGTGGTCTGGTTATAAATCATTTAAGGCTGCAAACTGGAAAATTCGAAATCTTTCGATTGGATGGTTTCAAAAAAGACTGGAATCCCGGATAAGAGGCAATCCTCCAAAGGACTTAATTGATGCTTTTATTGACAAGATTGAAAACTGTGAGAATCCTAAATCCAGTTTTTACAAGGAGAATGGATGGAAACATGCTTATGGATCAATTGTTGGAATGCTTTTGGGAAGTGCCGAGTCCACTGGTGTGTTTGTCACTTGGACAATTTATTATTTGGCTACGCATCCTGAGAAGCAAAAGAGGGTACAACAGGAAATTGATGAAGTAACTGGAAAAACACGGCTACCAAATTTGGATGACAAGCCAATGTAAGTTTAACATTATCTACCTTATACAAGTCTGAATATATTAATTTTCCTCAAAAATATTTGGCAATTGTTTGAAATTTTAGTATGCGTTATTTGGAAGGAGTGATGCTGGAAATTCTTCGGATGACCACAATATCATCGACGGGCACATTTCACGAGCTGGAGGAGGACGTGTATTTTCATGGCTATCATCTTCCAAAAGGCCAAATTATCACGTCTTTTCTGCACTACATTCATAACGACAAGTCAGTTTGGGGAGATCCTGAAAACTTTCGCCCTGAGAGATATTTGGATGCAGAAGGGTGCAAGCTAAAAGATTTTGTGGTGGCGTTTCAGCCTGGACGAAGAGGTTGCCCCGGACAACAGACTGCTGGAAAAGTGGCTTTTCTGTATTTGGCTGTACTTCTCCAAAAATATAGCTTTGAAATGGATCCTAGTGTGTCTGCAGAAAACTATTTGGAACCTGTTCAGCCACATATTATTTGGCCAAAGGATTTGCCAATAGTGGTGAAAACTAGACAGTGATGCAAGCTATCATTCGCACATTATTTTATTTTGCTGATATTTCTTTACACATGTCATTTTATATTGTTGAGTTTATGGTTTGTTCTAAATATTTATACACCTTGTTGAATGTTTCAAAATTTAAATTTTTATTGAGTTTCAATTTGCTTTTATAGTAATAAATTGTTTTCTAACGTGAACTAGTAAATGATTTTCTTAACTGCTTCATATTTATTGCTGATTGGGTCTAAGCCTAAAGTTTAAATTATAGTTATCGACGTTCGCACTTATTTTTGATAGCGGTTGTTTCAATCTTTCGTAATAATGAATCATTGCAACATTTAAATTATTCTACATTGCACAAAGGCTGTTTTGCATTTTACAATACATGAATACTAAATTTGATACGTTTTCATCAGCATCGTTGTCATGACAAACCAAAAGCAACTAAGAACCTTTAGTATTTGAAAACATGAGCAATGCTCATTAAGCATAGGGACGCATCTTGAAAGGATTTATCTCTAAAAAAGGGTAAATGCATGAACGTTTTCAAACCTGGTATTAGGGTTTTAGCTGACCTACAAGTAAGGTAATTCTCATTTCATTGTGTTTTACAAGAATTCTACACAATCAAAAACCGACGAAATTTGTGTCGTCTTCATTGGAATACCTACAAATGTAATTGAATGCAATGTGCAAGCTTTAGATAAGGTTTAACGTTGAAGACGGCGCAATAAAGATTAAACGGGCAAGTCACCCTTTTGACCAAATATTTCATGAGCTTCTTTAAAAGGGTACTTCAACAAAGCATAGTTTAAATTTCGTATTATTTTTTTACTTATGCCCAGTATTGTATAATTTTTACGTCGGAATTCTCAGAATGCAAAGTCAGGTAATTACAACGGCTGATGCAAGACAAGCTACTTAAATTTTGTCCGTTTTTCTCGCAAATATTGATAACGTTCACACTTTTACAATACTCGTCAAGGAGAACACACCGTTTTTGTTGCACCCAGTTGTTGTCTAAACCATGAAATTTTACAACTTCCAAATTTTTGTGCTTGCATATCTGTGCAAAGCTGTACTAGCTCAGCGTTCAGAATTTCAAGATGTAAGCCCATTGCCAACAGTTTTTGAAACGACCAGGTAAGACTTTTCTGAACAAATAGTAGCATTTTAAATTGCTAAAAGCTTTATTTTTGCTTTTTCTTTAAAAAAGCAATGCCGTTCAGAGAGTTAAATACAGTCATAATAGAAATTCTTGTTACTAAATCAAAAAACCGTATTTGTTTACGTTTTCAGTTTGCCCTTAGACCAAGATGGAAGATTAATGGCTACGGTTGGAAATGGTCATGTGGCTACCGCAGTATATTCAGACACCGTTTACATGAATGGGGTGTACAATGGACTGGGAGAAAAGTCCCACAGAGCTCGTTTTCCCTCTGGAAACAACATTCGCGTCCATGTTCCACCAGAGGCGGGTCCGATACTAAAGCAAACATTTTCACTTGATGTTAGCAAGGGCGTGTTTTACGAGCGCATATGGCTACCTGGAGGAGTTCTGATAGAGCAAAGAACATTTGCCCATCGTTACTACACACGCCTTATTGTTACACAGGTGAAGGTTACAAACAATTCAACTTGTAAGTTATTTTCCGTAACAAATACTTGTAATATTCAGAATGCATTTAAAATACTCGCTACTAAATATGTTTTCAACTTATGCCTTAGTGCCTTTGACCCTTAAACTTTCCAACAATCCTGGGAAACGAAGTGCTGACCTAAGTCCGCCGAAACCTGGAGAATTTCCATTTGGTTCAGGAGACCCTGCAATGACATACTGGATTGCAAACACACGTGTCAAGGAGGACAACCACTACCAAAACGCTCCAACTCCGGTAGCTGTAATGTCGTCCTTTGTCCCAGATTCGGTTGTTTTCCCTGCAGGCGAAACCAACACAAAAACTTTTATATCGTCGTATGACTATTCTCTAAAAAACTACGACTTTGTGGCGGGTAAGACGATCTGGTATTCAATAAACTAAAACTTTTCGTAGAAGAAAACAAGAAGTTTAAAAGCTAACATTTAATTCATTAGCAATGGCATTGATGGCCAACAATGAACACCAGAAGATCCTGGATCAGCATATCACTGCCTGGGAATCTGTTTGGAACCAAGGGGCAATTCAAATAGATGGAAATCTTCCATTAGCCAAACTTGTTAATGCTTGCCTATATTACGTTCTCAGCAGCCTTCCAGTTTTCTCCCCGACCTTAACAGAGGCCAATTACCAGTTCTATGGTCTAAGCCCAGGCAGCTTGGCATACGGCTCCTTAAACCTCGATTACCAAGGACATAGCTTATGGGACACGGAAGCCTGGATGTATCCCCCTTTTCTCTATTTGTATCCCGAAGCAGCAAAGCAAGTTTTGAGCTACCGTTTAGCAGTATCACAGGCAGCCATGGAACGAGCAAAAGCAATGGGTTATAAGGGAGCTTTATTTCCAGGGCAGTCTGCTTACACCGGAATAGACGTAACGCCAAATGCCACCAACAGCTTACCCGTTCACATTAATAGCGATATATCATATGCAATTAGGCAATATATTGCTATCACCAGAGATCTGAAATGGCTAACAGAAACCCAGTATGGAGAGGCAACAAGTGCTTATAGTCTCGTCCGGGATATTGCAGAATTTTGGACTAGCAAAGCCACCTATAATTTCACCACAGGATTCTATGACATCACAGATATACTGCCACCAGATGAAGACCATCCTGGTGTGGACAACAACGGATTTACAAATATCGGGCAGGTTACTCAATCTACTTTGCCAAATATGCTGAATGTCTTAGCAAAAGTACAGGATATCCAGATGTCAATGAAGTACCGGACCAATGGCTGGAAATTGCCAAAGGCCTAAAACTTTTGTATGACGAGAAGTTGGATTATCATCCAGAGTTTGAAGGTTATCAACCAGGAACACCAATTAAGCAAGCGGATGCAGTCTTAATGGGATTTCCTCTACTTTATAACATGCCAGAGTCTACTAGACGAAATGATTTGTTGATATACGGAAATGCGACCAGAATCAATGGACCGGCAATGACTTGGCCTATGCACACCATTGGATTTCTGGAGCTGGACGATTTAGAAAATGCTGAGTTGATGTTTAACCAAAGTTACCAAAACTATGTTAAAGAGCCATTTAAGGTGAGATGAAATTTTTAAATTACTATTCGAACTTAAGAAGAAAATAGATGTAAAAGTATAACTACATAATGTTTTCTAAGTAGGTTTGGACTGAAACAAAAGACTCCGGGGCAGTCAACTTTATAACTGGCATGGGTGGATTCCTGCAATCGATCATTAGTGGATATGCTGGAATTCGTGTGTATCCGGAAAAAGTTATTGTTTTTAAACCACGAATACTTCCAAACAGTTCTGGATTAAATATCAAAGGTAAAAGAATAGCCTAAATGATGTAACAATTATGGTTAATTTTATGTGTCTAATCGGTTTTACTTTTGGTTATAGGTTTCAAGTATTTGGAAAATGCGATCAATATTAACATTACCAAAAGCAGCATTACTTTGACGCTAGTAGAGCCAGCTTCTAAGAATTACCCACTTCAAGTTTCAAATAATAACGGTCATCAGAAAGATTTAGGTAAAGTGAAGTTTAAGTAATTTGAACTCTTCAAAAATATACAAGTCATGTTATATAATCTTTTCATGATTAAATCATTTCTAGTGGGGTCATTGATGTTCTCAACGGAGGCAGAACCAGTACGGCTTGAAATTACTACCAGAACTCCGACAAACTGTGACGTTCCCCTGGATAAAATTGGAATGAAAGTGGGACCTCCACTTCTCTGCAGCAAATCTGCAACAAGTGGCGTGCACGTTTGTTAAATGCAATTGTTTCCAACGTTATTGATTGCATGAAAAACAAAATCACTCCGAATATGTAATATTTTTCATTATGCTGTTATTTTTTTCTAAAACCCTTTCATGACATTCAACAAAAAAGGGTGATGGTTAGTGGCTTGTTAAGTAAATAACGTCTTTTGAAGTTTATGTAGCTGTAATATTACTACTACCAGTCCAACAATGCACACATTTTACATTTTAAGCAAACGTAAATTGTACAATAACAAATAAGTGCTAATTGCGCTCATTTTAACCAATTATTCTGAATAGAATTAAATTTTGTTTCTTTTTTACAACAAACTGCAGTCTTTTCTGTATCTTGCGATAGTTTTTAAAAATATAGCTTTGAAATAGATCCTAGACTAGAACAGACAAATATTTGAAACCTATATATCCTCATATTATTCTTGTTGTTAAGTCCGGAGAATATTGAAAAATTACATAATATGTGCCCTTAAACAAACATCATTTTAAAAATATTTGTAAAAGATTCTTTCAATTTCAAATTATTGTTTTGTTCTAAATTCAGTTAATATTTGATTTAAACCAGATTAATCAGCAAAAGATCGCAAAACAAACTAATTTTAAATGCACGTAACGTCAAATTCAATGTATAATGGATAAACACTCAAGAACGTATAAAAGAAAATGCCAATTTTTATTGAAGATTTGTAATTAATGGTTTCAAGTACACTTTTGCATCTTAAATGTTTTTCCAATATAGATATATTTGATGCGTTCTGTGTTTATTTTTAGCTACTATTGGCGGATGCTGACACCAAAAATGAACTTTTACAAATTTTGAAACTTCTGCTACATAATGATAAAAGGACTAAGGAAAATAGCCCGTGCAAAGTTTCAACCCTGAAAACTGGCTGTGTCGATTAGGATCGTCGCGGTTTCGGTTATTTCGGTTAACCGGCGGTTTTGGTTCGGTTTTTAATTCGGTTACGGTTTCGGTTTCGGTTCGGTTACATTTAAAGACCGAACACTGAAAAACCGCCGGTTTCGGTTATGATTCGGTTTCCATCCAGAAACTACTTTATGAAGATTGATGTGCCGTGCACCGTACGTACGTGCAGGCTCACATTCTTTGTTTACGACCAGCTTCTCTACCTCGTTACTCCAGCTCATTCACCGTGGCTTAACCGCTTGCGTGTTGAACTCTGGACTTGAGGTTGCGGGATCGATTCCCCCACTGGATAAAAAATTTTGCATGAAGTTTTTTGGCTTGTCATTTAGTAAATTGGCTTAGTACCCTTTTTGCGTTTTAATAAGTT
Organism: Entomobrya proxima; assembly: GCA_029691765.1. Lineage (NCBI taxonomy): Eukaryota > Metazoa > Arthropoda > Collembola > Entomobryomorpha > Entomobryidae > Entomobrya > Entomobrya proxima. The sequence goes on from CM056172.1 coordinate 43,378,290, forward strand.
AAATGTTATTTTTTTCATTATTTATGAACAAGAAATTCATGCTCAAGTTTGGATAGAGTCGGCGTACGTGAAAGATAATATAAGAACAGATGACTAAGGTAACCGAAACCGAGTTCGGTTTCAACTGAAACCGTAACCGTGGCAATACTAGTGTCGATGGTGGGGACGAAACATGCACAAACGTGATGTCTATACACCGTTAAATTATATTTTACGACAAATATCATAATCCTAGAGGTAACTTTGGAGAAGTTGATTTTTTTCGTCGACACAGAGAAATATCATTTTTCGTCACCATCGGCGCCACATCCAGTTTTCAGGGCTGAAGGTTTGCACGGACTATTTTTTCCGTAGTTATTTTATCATTATGTAGCAAAAGTTTTCAAATTGTTGTATTTATTATAGTCTCTAATGGAATCTTATGGAGTAAATCGATTTTCATTAGAATTCTTGCTTTCACGATAACTTTCATGTATAACACAAAAATACACTGTGCTTTCATGTTTAAGTCAACAACAAATGTTTAACGACGTATTGTTCCCGTTTTTTAAGGTTTTTGAAAACATGCATTGCGGAATCTCATACAACTTTTAATTTCCTTGCTACATTATACGTTTGAAAAGTTCATTGTCTTCAAAAAAATGGGCTATCCAGAACGATGTATACTAACTCCTTAGATGCAGTATGACGTTATTTTTTGATACTGATGTTTTGTAACAATTAATAAAAGCAACCACTATAGTAAGATATCTGTCTGGGTGGTCAAAAAATAAAATTTAGATTATGTATGTATGTATGTAATTTGGGAAGGAATCCCCTACTAGAGAGGATCCAGCCGCCTAATCCATATTAGGATTTTTGCAGTCTCTCCCAGGTTTTTACACGGTGCTGCTTTTTACGAGAAGTATTATGGAAATTGCAAGTATACAAATCAACAACACTGCTCAATCTCAAAAGAAATACAACCACTATGTATCAGGTCATGAGAGAGCGAAGCCACATTCACAACTGCAGGAATAAATCTCTAAAGGAGAAGCAGCACAAACTTACTGTACCAGCGGGGATCGAACCCGAGCACGGTAGCGGCAGAATGCATGATTAGCTTTCTGCGCCACCGCGGCGCTGGCCAAAATTTAGATTAACAAAATGCTTCATAGTGATCAGGTATACAACAATTTTGTGACTGTCTGAACAGTATGGTAAACTCTATAGACCAAAGTTTTAAACTTCAAATTCCTTGGAAAAATCTAGGTTCGATTCTGTTATATTTGATTGCATCTGTAGGAATGGACATCGAGCAGGGATACTTGACATAAATCCTCATTTAATTTCCACAATTTCAGCTACAAATTGGTGGTAAACCTTTCTCGATACTTGTGTTAGTGACGACAGTTTGGGTTTAATTTTTGTGCTGGGAAATATGATGTTTTATAATTTTTAATTAAAATAATATAACAAAAGCTAACACATTATTGTATAGTTAACTATTTGATTCTGTTCAAAAATTAAATTTCACAAGAGTAAATATTTGATTATTCATTTTGCGTTGTATTAAATGTTGATTGATTTTAATTTATTTATTATTTTCATATTTTTCTCATACTTTAGTAACTAACAGATTTTCACTTATCGTATTAATAAGCATTAAAAGCATGTCTAGATTATTTTACATGACACAAAGTTGAATAGTTTATTTGCAATTTACTCAACACGAATATCATATTCGGAATTGCATAAATATGATTTAGCATCATTATCAATATAACAGTGCAGGCTGTTGTAAAGTTTAGCCAAATGAATAATAGAGACACTGTTGAAAAGAAAAGACGGATAAAAGATTTATTTATTGAAATATATGTCTCAACTGCTTTTAGATTAAAAGGTCATGGGTTGCTGCATGGGTCAAAATCACTGTCCGCAGCATTTCTCCGAAGTTAAGTTCATTGCTCCATCAACCCTATTCCCTTCGTGCTTCACTTCGGAAATATGCAACGGACACTGACTACTTCTATCAAAAGCTGGTTTACAGGCATCTAAGGAAAATAAACCAACAACGTTGGTATTGTTTAAAGTTGGCATACCTAGCAATGTATATGGATTCATTGAAGGGTGGGGCAGGTTTTTTTCCTTTTTTGTGTGCCTGAAAAAAGGATTTACGATGAGGTTCACTGAATCGGATTTAACACTCAAGTGTTTCATGAGTTCCTTAATAAAAAAGAAAAGAAAATTTATATGAGACAGGTCAGCTTCAGCTCAGTTTAGCAACCCTGCCTATTGTCTGATTTTTGTATATTTTATCCTTATTGACACCAAATTAGTTTGTCATTCCAGTTCAAAAAGTCATTAAGAAATGTCAAAATTTGCAAACACCATCATTATACATTGCAGACGTCGCATCTATCCTCTTTATGTGATATGCCGTTAACCGTTGATTTAATGATCACACAAACGTTAAGCAAAACTTTCAGATTTTTCACAAAATTCTACATGTAGTCAACATTGTACGGAGAAAATTGAAATACATGCACAAGTAGAAATACCGTCATAATTCTCAATTACAATGAGCATTAGATGCAAAAAATTGTGTGAGAAGCGCTTATCCTAAAAAAATTGTCCTAACACGTTTTATCAATAATCAAATCCGAAGCATAAAGAGTTCCCACTGGTTTATTAAAATTTGAAGCAACGTTTATCAATCTTTTTACCATTCAGACTATAAACAGATCAATTTATGCTTTGAGCAGAAATAAAAGCCTGATTCCGTTTAAAGACGCTTATTTGAAAACAAGAAGGCTTGTAATTGGGTTGCTTGAAAGTAAATTAGAAGTCAGCATCAAATGTAATCCTTGGGGTTTGATTGATGCGCTCATTGACAAGATTGAAAACTGTCAGAATCCTAAATCAAACTTTTAGCTAGAAAATGGCTAGAAACTTTCATGCGGGTCAATTATAGGACTGTTTCAAGGAATGGCTTTATCAACTGGAATTTTTATCGCTTGGGCTGTATATTATTTGGGTACGCATACAGAATCGAAGAAAACGGCTCAGCAAATAGTTGAAAATGTTACCGGGAGAAAACGGCAGCCAAAGTTGAATGATAAACATATTTATGTTTACATGTTATCATTAAGAAATTATAAATCAGAATGCTGAGTAAGCACTTAAGTTAAGGTCTTTGGTTGAATTTTGCATTTTAGTGCGTTATTTGGATGGAGTTATTCTAGAAATTCTTCGAATGAGCACAATATAATTAACGGCCACTTTTCACAAGCTGGAGGAACACGTGCAATTTCATGGCTATCCTCCTCCAAAGGAACAAATTGTTACATCGTTTTTGCACAACATTTACAACAATAAACCAGTCTGGGAAGATCCTGAAAACGTTTGCCCTGAGAGATATATGGATGGCGAGGGAGGAAAGCTAAACAATTTTGTAGTGGCGTTAAAATTTTTAAAACGCCGCTTTGATATTTGAAAAAGTCTAGTCTCAACTTCTTTTCTAAAATTACAACTTACATTATGCTAACATGGTAAGTACGTTATGTGAGCTAACAAAATATTGTTATCTGGTTTAGCCAAGAATTATATTATGCAAAAGCAAGAGTGATTTTATGATTGAATATTTGATTTTAACATTAGGTCCTGATTTTCCAAATATAAGCTACAACCTCTTTTGTCAGTCATTTGTGTTTCATCAAGCATCACGAAACGCATGTATGCACCTAAAAAATGATTTATAAAATTAAGTCAGTTACGTTTCTGCATTTTACGTAACATATTGATATTATCATTAAGATTGAAATAATTATGCTAACGCATCATATTTATAGTAGTATCAAACGTAAACTTTACGAAATGAATTTAGGAGCAAAAAATTTCAAACCTCAAAAAGATTAGAAGATTTTCTCACAACAAGTATTATGATAAAATGAATATCATGTTAGGTACTTTTCACTAAAGTTTGGTTCTACTGGCATTATAACATTAAAAACCGCCAACTTACAAAGTGCAAGTGAGTATTGTCGTTACAGTGAGCTATTATTAAACTCTAGAGAACAATAGGTATCATACCAGTTGTATCCTGTTCACTCACTGCACCTCGCGAAAGAGTAATAATAGCTCACTGTATTGGGTATACCTACAAATGCAATGGATTCAAGGTGTTATGGTAAGGGTCTAATCGGCTTTGTCTTCTTACGGATGTCGGAAGTAAGGTTTATTGGGGAAGATGGACGTCAACAAATATGGTTTATACAGGCAACTCATTTATTTCATCAAGTACTGGATTAGCTTTTTAAACAAGGTAAAAACCAAGTAGCAACTTACATGAAGCAGTTTGGAATATCTCTATTCAGTTTTGTGTATCTTATTCAAGTTCTGTATGCATTTGGTATGTACACCTTGAATTTCTGAATATAAATTTAGGTAATACACTTGGTAATAATTGAGTGTCACTAGGTTTAAGTGCGCTACAAGAATATATGTAAACCGCTCCAAAAGGATTATGCATGTAAAGGTTAGGGCAAAATGAAAAAATATCCCTTGGTTTATAAATGCACCTTAATATTGAATAGGGAAATAAAATCAGTACAATATTGTCCAGTTCTTTTTGCCAATTCTTTTGTAACGATTTCAAAACACAAATTAGGTGTGGTTACAAGTTATCTTTTGGCTAATTTGCGTTTCATTTTGCATTGGATAATAAAAAAATTAAATTTCTTCATTCAAAAGTACATCTCCACTTTTATCAAAATCTGACAATTTTACTATTAAAACGAATGTTCAGTCCAGGTCACAACAGTTTTAGATTTCTAAACTGCAATTTTCTGGTTTCCTTTCATTTCCTTTTTCTATTTAGTAAAGCTTTCTGCTACATTAGAAGATTAATGCTCTGTCAACTTTGAACCTGAGTTCAGTGTCCGAACCCTTACTCTATCCAACTGAAAGGTCTACCAGTCATTGGATGAAGGTTCCTTTTTGTTAACGTGTTCTAATACACCTCAGAGCAAAGCTCACATTAACAGTATAGGTCAGGTTATAACCATCATTTCTATTTTCCGTTTACAGATTATGGAATTTTACAGAATACAAGAACCTTTTCATGTTTATCTGACAAATATTATATTATTTGTTCTTTTTAGGGTATGTTCAAGTTTTAGGTAGACTAAAATGGAACCAACCAGTCGAGACGATGTATAAATAACGTGGTATGTATTTGCATTTAAACAGTTGGGTTCAAATCCTTCGGTTAAGGTTCATAGTTCATAAGGTTCATTTCTCGTATAAAATGCTCACTCCAGAAATGTACCTAACGCAGCTCGTTACATGTATACACTCCCGCTGTGAAAGGTTTCTTCCGTTATCAGTTTTCAAAAAGTGAAAAGAAGCAAGTCCAGCCCCTTTCTATTGTTCTTTCCAATTGTTGGAAATTTTGTGTCTATTTTTATCGCAAGCGCGTAGGGCAAGTAGTAGAGTAGAATTGATAGCAACTTTAGGCAGAAACAGTACGTAAAAACCCATTACATTGACAAAGCATATAAATCCCAGACAAGTCCACAAGTTGAAGAGCCTACTTAGTGCCACACAGAATTTGAAGGATAAAATAGTTTTAATCGTATTGCTTCCTGACGTTTATTCAGTTAAAAACTTTAATGCTATCTGTCATTTCCGTGATGAATGATTGTGCGCATGCAAAAATATATGAAAGCCAAACGTAGAAATCACTTGATAAGATATATCTAAATTCCTAAATGCCTACGAGTCCCGCTGAATGAATAACTCAATCTTAACCATGTTTTGCTAAGTAAAATATTAAAGCTGACACATTTGAAATATTTCCATGCAAATGGGAAATCGTGCAATTTTTGAATATTTGTGTTGATTAATTTTGAAGAATATTAATGTTTACTGAACTTTATTCAAACTCAAATAAATAAACAATATTGTTAAATAGAACAAAACTTCTCGCTGAAACTTTATTACATTCTGAATGAATCTTTTAGAAACGCACCTAAACTATTGTAGATATCTTACATTTTCTTTGCTGTCTAGCTTTTACAATAACTGGCAAATCTTTTGGCCAAATTAAATGCGAGTGAATTGGTTCCAAATAATCATGTACGTCAGATACGTTGGGATCCATTTCAAAGCTATACTTCTGAAATAGTACTGCGCAATAGAGAAACACAGTTTTGCTGGCTGTCTGCTGTCCTGGACAATTTCTGCGTCCTGGTTGAAACGCAACCACAAAGTCTTTGAGACTTCTTCCACCCTCCTCCAAATATCGTTCAGGGCGAAAGTTTTCCGGGTCACCCCAAATTGACTTGTCATTATGAATATAGTGAAGAAACGAAGTAACAATTTGTCCTTTTGGTAGATGGTAGCCATGAAAATCCAAGTCTTCCGTGAGCTCATGCAGGGTACCCGTTGATGATATTGTGGTCATCCTAAGAATTTCCAGCATAACGGCTTCCAGATAACGCATTCTACAAATAAATTTTAATTCCAGAATTGTAAATATATTTAGTACATACAACGTATAGTTATGTATTGCAACAGGTGTTCAATTTTTAGTATTTTAAACTGATTTAGCTTTAGCGTTAGCTAACCTTGATTTGTCATCCATATTAGGCAGCCTTTGTCCTTGTGTAACCTCATCAATCTCTTCCTGGACCTTAGCTTGTGCTTCTGGATGAGTAATTAAATAGTAAATTACCCAAGTAACAAATATACCAATGGATCCGTCGCTTCCCAAGAGCAATCCTATTACTGATCCATACGCATGTTGCCACCCGTTTTCTTTGTAAAAACTGGAATGCGGATCTCCACAGTTTTCAATTTTGTCAATAAATGCATCAATCAAATCCTTTGGAGGGTTGCCTTGAATCCTGGTTTTTAATCTAGCTTCAAAGAAGCTAATCACTTGCTGTCTAATTTTCAGTTGCGCGTCGTTAAACGCATTATAACCTGACCATTCTGGAGCCACGTATTTTAGCCAGGGTAAAAACAAGATTCCAGTTGTTGTTGCATTCATCAAGTTGTTCATCCAATGGTCAGCTAGGTGAAACGTTTCCAGAAAGGAGTTATCATCTAAATCGTGTTTTATCATTGGAAAGAGCACTTTACTGCTTGACTGCATTAGTGGCATTTTTAGCCAAGCTTTTCCAAAATTTGTTTGACTGAACTCGATTGATCTACAAACACTATTTAATTCTTGTAAGACAATGGGTTCCAGTTGAGAGCTTCGATCAAATCCAAACATGCGCAAACTTTGAACACAAAAGTTTTTCTGCTCTAGCCAATCGTCCTTCTGGGCATTTGCTATTCCAAAACGTCCTTGGGCACAAATGGATAGCACGTCAGATTGGAATCGGGAGGTGCTTATCATCATTCCAAAAAGTTCTCGGATTTGTTTCAAATCGCTTAGTACAACAACTCGTGTGCTGCCCAAGTAAATTGTGTACATGTTGCCGTACTGCTGCTTCCATTGCAATAGCTTTCCAGCAACATTGCCTCGTAATTGTAAAAGGTTTCCAAAAACTGGTAATGCTGTAGGGCCTGTAAATATTAGTAGTATACTTTGTTAAACATTAAACATGTTAAACTTTTACAGTTTTAATACATGTTATTTAAATATTGTAACTGGATAAGAAAATTTCAGAATGTTACCGTTTGGAAATCCTTTATTGCAATTTCGACCGATAATACCGATTAGTTGAACTACAGCAAAAATTGCTGCAATTATGATAAATTCATGAAACATTGTTTTTAAATTTCCTTTTCGAAGTAAAAATCTTATGACTTTTTTGTTATGTCTGAAATAAAATTTGGGTTGATTGATAATAATTTGACACTTCAACACTCTAAGTCTAATCTACTTCTGTGGCACATTGAAACTTATTCACCAGCCAGCATGTTTCGATGCATTTTTCATACAACTTGTTGTTTGGCTGAATGCTAAGGGGCAGCTGAACTTTCATATCTCAGCAGCAGGCAGCATAAATAATAACCTTTCTTTCTCTTGCTTTTGCGGAAAGCTAACACATGCATACAATCAACCTTTTTACTTTAACTAGTGTGTTCAAAAGGTTTTTTTGTGAACGTTTTGTATGGAGGTTATTTGATGTAATGTTAATGTAGTTTGAATAGGTACATGCTGCAACCAATTTCAGTAAGTTTTAAAAGAAAAGTAAGCGGTGAGAAAAGCGGATTAAAACATATATTGCTATTTGCTTTACAACAAAGTTTTTTTGGCTTTTAACTCATTTTGGGGTTTTATTAGTCTTACAAAGGAGGTGCAAGAATGGTAACTCTCAAATTTCTTCGTGTCATTGAAAATACATGAGTCCGAAAATGCATTATCCGCAATGTAAAAAGTCGTCAACTTAAAATGTCCATAACTTTTCAAAGAAAAGTCTATTTTTGCTGAAACTTGTACCAAAGTGAATCCCTTAAAGTGCTTTACTAAACTAGACAAAAAATGATTTTCGGATTTTAGTGCAAAAAATGACCTTAGGCCTGCACAGGCGCCACCTGGGGATAAAGGTATGACTTACAATGAGTCTTACATAGCAATTTTTCACTATGGCCCCAGACAGGTAAAAGGTGATTACCCCTAAACTCTGCACTCCCGAAATTATAGAATTTACTATATTTCGAAGAAATTTGAGAGTTACCATTCCTGCACCTCCCTTGTTAGAACAGATGCTTTTGTTTAGTGGAATGCTTTTGGTTCTGGTGGCGACGACGATAGGCGGAAATGGGGAATAGTTTTAGGAAAATAGATAAGCAGAACATTAAAAACTATACCTTGTAGAGATTTGAAACTATCTTTGGTTGGCAATAGGATATCTCCTGTTCATTTGCCAAAATTTTGCGAGTGTTTATGCAAATATGAAAATGATACAAATGAACATTTTACTCCAAATATAATACTCGTGTAATGTGTAATGCAAAAGCAACTTTGGGTTATGTACGAAAGTAAATAACCTATCTTGATATACGTTTTGTGTTGATTAATAGATCAGTTAAGAAAACTACCCAGTACAATTTGTACTGTAGAAAATTAAATAGGTGTCACAGTCGGAGCAAAATACAAACGTTGAATCTGGTTAACTGCAGAGTAGATCTGTGATCTGATAGAAAAAATTAGATTCTTACACGAATAAAAAGTAGATTATACCTATAACTGCCATATTGAATACAATTATATTGGTAGGTAAATGTATTTTAGGCAATACAAGTTTCGTCGTTTTGTTGTGTCAAACAAATTGGGACCGGTACCTAACAAAACAAAAATTCCTTATACCATATAGGGATTGTCAATGATGAGGAGATAATTATTTATCAAAAATCCGTATTGACCTGAAGTACTAGTAAATTAAATTAATTGATGACACCGGTTGTTCATGCAAATTAACTTTTGGAAGAAAATATGTGTTTGTTACACTGTTATAATGATAAATTTCATCAGGTATTTTTTCATTAAGCATTAGAACAAGTCAAAAATTCACCACCAAACGAGCACGTTTGATATTTCAATATTTCGTACCATCTTCATAACATGGCCATATGCATTTATCTGGGGATTCTGATCACCTGCGCGTAGCGCAGGTGATTATCCCTCGCACCTTGATAAGCAAAAAGGCTTAACAAGTATTCATGTTGCATTCACTTCCCCCCAATTTCGGAGTTCAGGCAGTTTTCTCAGGAACGCCTTGACCGATTTCGATGAAACAAAAACATTTGACATTTAGATGGCACGAGGGTGCGGGTGTGTCCTGAGATCGAAAAGTTTGAAAAAGTTTCATATTTCGATAGGCTGCAATGTCACTGATGTCCAAGATAAGCATATGTTGCATATTATCTCGCAAACCGCGAGTCCAAATTGCATGAAACAAATTTTTTTGACAATACATATTGCAAATTGCAACCTACGGAGTTGTGGATTGTTGAAAAATTTGGGAAAAGTTGTATATTGCAATAGGGTGTAACGTTGCTAATGTCCAAATTACCATGTTTTGCATATTATCTTGCAAACCGCTGGTCCAAATTGCATGATACAAGATTTTGGACATTCTTGATTCTTGGATTTGTAAGTTGTTCGAAAATTTGGGAAAAGTTGCATTTTTATCAAGAGGATGTAAAGTTACTAATGACCACAATAACCGTGTTAATTATGTTGCAAGGATGGATTTTATGTAAAATAAAACATGGTAATCATGTAGTAGAGAGTAAGCTTGCCGAAATTTGGCAAATTGACAACATATTCGTTAATTTGGTCAAAAACTGACCTATAATCATGTGTCGCATGCCATAGGTCACTTAAGGAACTTAAAAATCCGCCGTGACCTTTGATCTTAGAGGTCGAATTTCAAAAATCGGGCCCCGTCCTGCACAGGTTCCAGTGACCAGAAACCTTTGTGCGTTAACAGAATTCCAAAAATTTATTACTGGACTACCGATATGGCGGTCACAAAACTTGACCTTTGAATAACGGTCAGACGATTTCGAATTTTGGAAAACTGACAACATATTCGTTAATTTGGTCAAAAACTGACCTATAATCATGTGTCGCGTGCCATAGGTCACTTAAGGAACTTAAAAATCCGCCGTGACCTTTGACCTTAGAGGTCGAATTTCAAAAATCGGGCCCTGTCCTGCACAGGTTCCTGTGACCAGAAACCTTTGTGCGTTAACAGAATTCCAAAAATTTATTACTGGACTACCGATATGGCGGTCACAAAACTTGACCTTTGAATAACGGTCAGACGATTTCGAATTTTGGAAAACTGACAAAAGATTCGTTAATTTGGTCAAAAACTGACCTATAATCATGTGTCGCATGCCATAGGTCACCCAAGAAACTTAAAAATCTGCCGTGACTGTTACGGATTCCTGAGGAGGATAGCTTGGCTTGGGAAAAATAGTTATAAGAAAATTTGTCTTTGTTCAGATTCTTAGATTTAGATGTAAAAGTAGTAACGGTCATCTCCCTCGCAATGACCACGCAGTCTTGGAACGGTGAGAGCGGGAGCCATGCAGTCCGGTACGGTGGCAAAGGGATGATCGTGTACTTTCTTGTTCCTCGTTTCTGTCTATCTATTCATTACTCACTCTTCACTTGACTCGTTACAAAGTGAAAGATTGCATTTGTCTTTTTGAAATAATTGTGTCGTAAACTTTCAGTCTAATAATTATTCGGAAATTTAATGTGATTCCAATCGGGAAATAAATAAAGATCCTACTTGTCTGTTAAATTGAAGATTCTCCGGCGTTTACTGTGGTTAATTTTTAGTGTTCATTCGGGGAACACGGGCATTTTCGGTCGGTTAGCCAGCAGCATAGTCGTGTAACGGGGAAGCGGATAGTTTAGCAGGGATTAGGGAAAGTAGACATTTTTAAACATTAATCCGTGCACCGAACGAGTTAGGACAAGTGCCTGATTCTGGGAAAACCACAACAGTGACCTTTGACCTTAGAGGTCGAATTTCAAAAATCGGGCTCCGTCCTGCACTGGTTCCAGTGACCAGAAACCTTTGTGCGAAAACGGAAATTGACAATTCAATCTGGTGTTAGAGATATGGCGGTCACAAAAAACGACTCAGGCAATATTAGTAGTAAGACAAGCTTACTAATAAATTTGAAGAAATCAGAAGTAAGTATCGGTTTAATCAGGGCTTTAAACCCCTAATTTTAACAAACTGGCTGTAAATGGTATGGGAATCATTATAAAAAATGACTTAAAATCATATGGTGTACAACAAGCTCACCTAAAATCATGTGTCGCACAGCATACAGGCTGCAAAACTGCTGTATCTGACAGTTAAGGCCTGAATCAGGGCCTTAAAGCCTTAACGGGTAACGACTGAGGTTCTGTAATATCTGCATACTAAGTTTTGCAAGTAATGCAGCCATTGCTGCGAAAAACGCATACGGACGGCCGGCACATAACAGTATTATCAAGTATCTTGAGCGATACTTTTAAAAACTTAAAAATAAAAAGAGGTTTAAAAACAACGTGCATTTATCGCCATGTCCGAGGAAAAGTAAAAAATAATTTCCTCTGTCCCGGATAAATCGCGACTCGCCACCAAAAAATGCCTGTACATACTGAATTGTCAAACTTCATACTAAGGGTAATTTGATATGAAGAACACTTTGGATTGATACATAATAAGTCGATATGTTATATAACTAGGCTCATAGTTTTCTTTTAATTCACGAGACAGAGAATAGGATTGGGTAAATATTGCAAGATAAGGTTTATTAAATTTTAAACCCGAAACAATAACAGAGCAACGGGAGCAACTCAAACTAATGAGTGTTGGGTTAAATTTTTCAGACATAACATGTTATGTTTGCACAATTAGTGCCAACATGGACATGCCGGAGCCCGGTTTACGTTTGAGCAACAATGTCTTTATATGCATATTAATGTCTATATAAATTCTAGGCAAATGGGTGCATTTTTTGGTGGCAAGTCGCGATTTATCTGGGACAGAGGGAATTATTTTTTACTTTTCCTCGGACATGGCGATAAATTCACGTCGTTTTTAAACCTCTTTTTATAGAAAAAGGTTTTAGACCCCTGTTATGTGCAAAATTACATTCGGTTTTGCACCACAGATGACTTTAAATTTACTTTATTATGTTTATTTATAATACCAGTTTAATAGTCTGCCCATCACATCACTCTTACTCGTACGTCTTTTGTATTCAAAAACTAAAAATTCTCTACAATCTTGGAACTTACTAATCAATCAAATTTGTAAACGTAATGTAAGTTTTAATTTTACATGAGTGGTCACAAGTAATGTGCAACGGTTTGTTTTCTAAGGTCCGTTTCATCGAGATGCTACTTGTTAAAATATTCGCAAGGGGTTTCTAATATAGTTTGAAAAAAGATGAATTCAAATTGAGGTACGTTATATTTATAAGTGTTTCAATTAATACTTGCGCGGGAAGTTCATTCCGAAACTTTAATTAGCTGACTGTCTCGAAAGCAGTGTTTTTATACACGTCATAATCCAGTTGAAAAACTACAGAATATTTCAAGTATAAAAGCAGTCAGGCAACCAAAACAATTGTTTTTGAAATAAAATGTTTAATTATAAAATTTTCTTGTCTATTTTTTACAACTGGTTTTGTACAATTTTGGTCCCATTTTCAAATCACTTCGTCTGGAAGTTTCAAAAGAAAATAACCCTATATAAATTTATAATATTTAACGTTTTGAATTATAATGGACCGAATAAACGATGGACAAAATATAACTTTATAAACGCTTCCTGACGGACTACTTAATTGAGTTGATTGTACTGCTTGTTTTGTAATACTTTAGCAATATCAGGTTGTGTAGTCATAATGCAATCCGCAATATGTATAGTCGAAACATAATTTTACTTTATACCAAAATTTGGCTGCACAACTATTACTTTCACTTTTGATATTGATGGATAAAAATTACTACACTACAATAACGAGTTTAGTCCACCGACGTTGTCCTAATAATTTTCCCATTTTATAAAATTCTATTATGAGATTATTAGTTGTAAGTAAATGCAAAATAACCTGAATTTATAAAAACTTGTTTTATAGTAAAAATCAATTGTATAAATAAAGATTACTTCAAGGAAAAACTTAAGAATATATGTTAATACATTTATCCAATACAGGTTTTTACCAGTCATTTGCAATATGATATTACTTTAATTAAAACTTCTCTATAACGTAAAAGAATAATGGAATTTGTAATTTTCAAATTGATCGTAAAAAGTAACTTAACGAAACATAAATTTTAAGGGAGGTGATTACTTTTTCAATCGCTAAGTTAATGATTTTTTAAAATTTTTGACTTACCAACAACAAAAACAGCAAAAACTTTAGGCTAACTATATAATTTGTGGCGAATGTTTTATCTACAGAATCATTATTACTGGACATTAATGCATCTAACAAATATGTACACCAGTCGATCCTGTTTTGCTGCAGAGAAGTGGCGGTCCCACCTTCATTCCAATCTTATCCAAAGGAACCGCACAGTTGGTCGGAGTCTTGGTAGTAATTTCAAGTCGTACTGGCTCTGCCTCCGTTAAGAACACCAATGAGCCCACTGGACATAATTTAATCAGAAAATGGTTATATTACACGACCTGAATTTTTTCTGAAAATTGCGAATTCCTTAAACTTACCTAAGTCAATTTGATGACCATTATTGTTTGAAACTTGAAGTGGATACTTCTTAGAAGCTGCTCCTACCAGTGTCAAAGTAATGCAGCTTCTGGTGATGTTGATACTGACAACGTTTTCCAAATACTTGAAACCTGTAGCCGAAAGTTAAAATTTGTTCAATTGCTGGAAATGGACTAGTTGTATAAGTTTAAGTTGTGATTACCATTTATAATCAGTCCAGAACTGTTCGGCAGCACCCTCGGCTTTGAAATGATAATCTTTTCCGGATACACACGAATTCCAGCATATCCACTCATAACCGTTTGCAGAAATCCTCCCATTCCAGTAATATAGTTGACAGCTGCTCCAGGATCTTTTGTCTGGGTCCAAACCTATTCAGAAACAAAACCAAATACTTGTACTTTAAGTTATTTCTTATGTTCAAATATTAGATTAAATGCTGCATTTTACCTTAAATGGCTCTGTAAGATAGTTCTGATAGCTTCGGTTAAACATCAACTCTGCTTTTTCCAAATCATCAAGTTCCAAAAATCCAACAGTGTGCATAGACCATGTCAAAGCCGGTCCAGAATCTCTAGTAGCATTTCCATAAATCAGCAAATCATTTAGTCGAGTGGACTTTGGCATGTCGTACATTAGAGGAAATCCCATCAACACAGCATCCGCTTGCTTTATCGGCGTTCCAACTTGATAACCTTCAAACTCTGGATGATAATCCAACTTCTCGTCATACAAAAGTTTTAAGCCCTTGGCAATCTCAAGCCATTGGTCAGGCACGTCTTCAACAATTGGATAACCCGTGCTTTTGCTAAGACACTCTGCATATTTGGCAAAATATATTGAGTAGCCAGCTCCTACATTTGTGTATCCGTTGTTGTCAACGCCAGGATGGTCTGAATCTGGTGGCAATACATCTCTGATGTCGTAATATCCTGTGGTATAATTATAGATGGCTTTGCTAGTCCAAAACTCTGCAATTTCCCGAACCACATTGTACGCACTTGTTGCCTTTCCATACTGGGTTGCTGTTAGCCATTTCAAATCTCTTGTCATTGCAATATATTGCCTTATTGCAAGGGAAATGTCGTTGTTAATGTGATACTGCAAACTCTCTGTGGCGTTTGGCGTTACGTCTATTCCTGTTCGAGCAGACTCTTGCGGAAATAAAGCTCCCTTGTAGCCCAACTCTTTTGCACGGTCTATTGCTGCCTGAGCTAAGGCTAAACGGTAGCTCAAAGCTTGCTTTGCAGCTTCGGGATACAAATAGAGAAAAGCGGGAATCATCCAGGCTTCCGTGTCCCACAAGGTGTGTCCCTGGTAATCTTGGTTTAGGGAGCCGTAGGCCAAGCTGCCTGGACTTAATCCATAGAACTGGTAAGTCGATTCTGTTAACGTTGGTGTGACAACTGGTAAACTGCTGAGAATATAGTATAGCCCAGCATTCACAAGTTTGGCTAGTTGAATGTTTCCCTCGATTTGAATTGACCCTTGGTTCCAAACAGCTTCCCATGCTTCAACATGTTGATCTAAAATCCTTTGGTGTTGATTGGCGGCAACCATGGCTACAACTGGTTGTAAATATTAGTTTGTGAAACATTTCAGTCTTCGAAATTTACTCCTATATGGTATATTTCTGAGCATCTTACCAGCCATAAAGTCGTAATTTCGTACGGAAAAGTCATAAGATGAAGCATATGTCTGTGTGCTGGTTGCGTTGGCAGGAAAAAGAACCGTATCTGGAGTAACCAAACTTATTATATTAACCGGGAGGGTACTCTGTTGGTAATGGTTATATTCCTTGATACGAGTGCTTGCGAACCAGAATGTCAATGCAGCATCATCACCAAACGATCCACTTTTTGGAGGAGTTAGGTCAGCACTTCGATTTCCGGGTGTATTTGTAAGTTTTAGCGTCAAATTGGCTAACAAGCAATGAAATAAATTTTTGTTTGCATTTATTAGTGGAAGCTTTTAAAACATTTGTTGTTATAGGTTTGCTTACAGGTTGCGTTGGTTGTAACCTCTATCTGCGTCACAATTAGACGTGTGTAGTAACGGTGAGCAAATGTTCTTTGTTCTATAAATACTCCTCCAGGTAAAACTATGCGCTCGTAAAACACACCCTTACTAACATCCAGTGAAAAACAGTGCTTCAGTATTGGACCCGCTTCAGCTGGAACATGAATTCGAATGTTGTTTTCAGAGGGAATACGAGCTCGGTGGGACTTTTCTCCTAGTCCATTGTATAGCCCGTTCATGTAAACAGCATCTGAGTAAACTGTAGTAGCCACGTGACCGTTTCCCACCGTAGCCATTAACCTTCCATCTTGGTCTAAAGGCAAACTGAAAACGTGAACAAATTATGTTTTTAAGTTTTTTGTTAAGGCAAAATGCAAATATTCAAGGTTTTAACAATTAAAATGCGATCATTTGTTGCTAAAATTCTTACCTGGTTGTCTCAAAAACTGTTGGCAATGGGCTTACATCTTGAAATTCTGAACGCAGAGCTAGTACAGCTTTGCACAGGTAAGCAAGCACAAAAACTTGTAACTTGTAAAATTTCATTGCTTAGACAACAATTAGTGCTAATAAAAACGGGTCCGTCCGTATAGCGTGTGTTCTCTTTGAAGAATAAAGTGAGAGTGAGTGAGTATCCTTGTGAGTACTTATCTTTATATTCTAGGCATTGAAACTGTAAAGATTGAACGCATACCCAACTTGGTTAAAATGCAGAGTACACAATAAAAAGTACGGAATATTTTTAGTCGACCCTCAAAAAAATATTTGCTCACCCTCATTTTATCATACCCAATCCTCTCGTGTCAAAATATTAATCATTATTGGCCCTTTAATGATTTTTTGGGGATAAAGTATTAATTTTGTCAATTTATTAACTTGCGACTTAAGAAGCAAGTTATTAGTTTTGTCCTATCCGGACATCTGTTCGTCTGTCTGTCTGTCTGTGGATGCTCTACAGGCCGCATTTTTCAACTTTTTTCAAAATTTCTTTTTGCATATTGCATAAAGGCATCTTCGCTTGGATGAGTTCGAAGATGGGCCCAAAAGGTCAACTCTAAGGTCAAAAAGCATCGACGATTTCTAAATTTTCTCAAGTGACCTATAGCATGCGGGACGTGATTATAGATTAGTTTTTGATCAAATTAACGAATCGGATGTCAATTTTTCAAAATTCAAAATCTGAAGATGACTTCAAAAGGTCAACTCTAAGGTCAAAGGTCACGACGATTTCAAAACTTTTACAAGTGAAATATAGCATGTAACACATGATTATAGATCAGTTTTAAATCAAATTAACGAATCCGACGACCATTTTTTAAAATTTGAAATCATATTGCAGTTATTGCCGGTTTTATGTTATTGCAGTTGCAGTCAACTCTAAGGTGAAAGGTCCCGACGATTTCAAATTTTTATTTTTAAATCCTTGGACCGCGCACCCGATTTGAATCGTTGCCAGCCAATCCTGGCCGTCATATGATTCATAACCAAAACACAGCTGGCTGAAATCGGCCATCGCAGTCCAAGCGTAGCTGATTATACCTAGCTGTACGCAATCAAACAATGACTTGAATATTTAATCCCCACTCGGTCGTCCTCATCTCTATCTCTATCATTACGCCTTCTTTGTACGTACGTAGAAAGGAATCGGCGATTGAACAATTATACTTTGCGAGTATGAATGCATTGACATGGGTAGCAAGGAATCGGTGATAACTACCTAACATACCACGTCTTATTGTGTTTGAAGGGCTTAAAACAAATGTAAGAAGGTATACTAATCTCGTACCAAACCCTATGAAGCTATCCGGCCCGTTCTCCCCGGTGCACATTCCCCCCTGGGGTTCAGTTCCCCTCAGACCACTTTCCCGCCGGACCTTCTTCCCCTCGTACCTCTTTCCCCTTTGAGCTTCTTTCCCTCTAGCCAGTTTCCCCTTGAACCCATTCCCCTTGAACCCATTACCCTCAAACCAGTTTCCCCTCTTAACTTCTTCCCCTTTGAACCTCTTTCCCCTCCATACAAGCTTCCCTCGGTACATCCCCATGACCCCAAAAACTTCTTGAAGCTGGAATAAGTTATTCCTTTTAGGTTCAAGAATACATCGGAAGACAACGAGAAATAGTTTCTGAAGCTAGTTTGATGTTATGTTATGTTTGAAGTTTTGATGACATCCTAAAACTTTACACCTTACGCATTGAATAACAGTACCATTCTCCATAATGTGTAATAACATATTTTTTCTTGTATAGTATACATAGTTTAGTTTTCATATCAATAAAATAATTACAACTTGCCGAAATTATGCATAGTTTAGCTTTTATACTCTTATAGATATTTTATGAGTTCGTGTTACATGAGAATTTTTATACTTTGCCTTTTACACAAAGGGTCATATTGCAAATCTTGTGGATGGTGGGCCCAAACCGCTTCGTACTGATGCATATACCAATCGAAAGCTCTTGAGTGTTGCTGGGCACTTACTTCAATTCCTTGAAATATTGACAGTTTTTATCACTTGAAATTACGATTTACGTCTTTTAAGAAAAAAGAATACAAGAAAAAATAAAAATGCTCAACTGCTAGTTTGATTTTGACTTGCACATCACAAAGAGTGGCTTTTAATTAAGCATGTTGGTTTCAATAACTAACATTGTTGTAAAAGTTACATAATATTTGAATATATACATATATATTTATAGATATGTAAATATATTATACCTATTTACATATATATAAATGAGGTTATTTGTGAAAAATTATGATAAATTTTCACAAAAACTAGTACAATTTGCACATTGTAAAAGTTTGAAAACTTTTGAGCTTTGGTTGGAATGTAAATTATAAAAACATCTGTTTACAGTGTTACTTGAGTGATTGCTAAACATGTTATTTACACTTATGTTATAAACATTTATTGACCTAACAAATACAAAGCCAGCAGCACGACACTTAAATTATGGCTGGGAGTAATTCCGGTTAGATGTTTTACCATGCTGTACTATTGTATATTTGCACGTAGGAAAAAATCCATATTTTAATACTTAAGATAAATTAGAAATATAGCACAACACTTTATCATATTCAGCAAAGCAAAGCAAATTCAAAAAGCAAGATTCATTGAGCCACTGACTGATACTTGAGTGATACCAATTGAGCATACTTTAAATCTTCAAGAAATTCTTGGGGTAATGGGGATGTACCGAGGGGAATTTGTATGGAGGGGAAAGAGGTTCAAAGGGGAACAAGATTGAGGGGAAGAAGTTAAGAGGGGAAACTGGTTTGAGGGGAAGAAGTTAAGAAGGGAAACTGGTTTGAGGGGAAGAAGTTAAGAGGGGAAAGTGGTACGAGGGGAAGAAGGTCCGGGGGAAAGTGGTCTGAGGGGAACTGAACCCCAGGGGGGAATGTGCACCGGAGGCAACGGGCCTAGACCCCCTATGGGGACTAGCTTGCAAAGGAACCATTCTATGAGAGGTACTAACAGTATTCGAAGCTCAGGTAATGACGTGTAGGGTGATGCGACGTATTCTAAAATAACAAGACTGGAGCAATTCTATTCAACATTTCAACTTCACTACAATTTGACAACTGACAACACTTCTCTATACCGTCCTTCTTATACATACAAAACAATGGGTACAATAGAAACAATGGGACTGAGACTGCGCTTGGGTAGTTTCTATTGTTCACATTGTTTTGTATGTATATGCAGGACGGTACAGAAATTCATTTATTTTTTGTGAAAAAGACGAAGCTGCGGCGGAGCGGACCTTTGGAGTTTCTATTGTTCTATCGCCGAGAATAAATCTGGTGTAAACCAGATATATTTACTAAAGATATTAATTGTTTGGTTATGAGAAACTGTGAAAGAAAAAAAAACAAAAACGAACAAAAATAGAGAAGAACTTACAGTATTGAACCCAAATGAACCCAAAGTCATTGCGGTTAACGTAATTTATTGCTACGGGCAATACATAAGGCTTACTATAGGAGAAAATATAAGTCTCAGAACCATGACTTCATTTTCCCAACTATGGAAAACATTTTTTTCGATTGAGAACAATAGAGTTCTTGGGAAAATGAAAAGGACCGGAGGTAGCTAATTAGCATAGCCCAGAGAAAAGAATCCGAAGTGGTGGCTAACAGAAATCTGTGTACTAACAGTGCATTCAAACGCAGAGCTATTGCCTTGCTCAAATATGCATACAAAGCATGCATTGGAAAAAGAAAAGTCTAAGGAAGGAAGGTATCGTGGGACCTTAAATTCTGATACCACTTTACATACTGACCGGTTTTTGCATTTTTTGAGGCTTTTCGAAATCTTTTGAACAACTTTTTATGCATTGTTTTGTTTTATGGCGGATTTTAATAGATGTCCAGCTTGGGAAACTTCTGCTCTATAGAACGCAAAAACCGCTTGCAAAAATATTGCGATTTGCAAAAGTTATGACGGGAAACGTAAAACGACAAGAATTTTTCACAAATTTCACCGACATATGAGACTTCACCAATGCTATGAAATGCATTGCAAATTATGATCAGATTTCATCATAAATACACTTATATGAAAGCTAGACGCTCACAACAAACTCGGACGCCAATGCCCTGAAGAATATAAGCAGTCTCTCCCTTACTATCTACTATTGAGTAAAACCAAATGATCGGTTCCACCCAAAAAAATTTTGTTTCTGATCTGAAATGTTTTTACATATTTTGAACCTACTTATGCCCCCAATTTATTACCCAAAATATAGGAGTCTCACATTGCCCCAGTGGAGCATGGCAAGCATATGAATTTTTAGCATTAAGAACTTAATTGTTTCACAGTAACTCAACAGTGGCAAATGTTTTTGGACTGAAACTTTTTTAGTACATTTAGGATGCTATAGTAATTCATTCGTGAAAATATTACTTAACAAACAGCTCTGTATACTTTTCTAGAAAAGATTTTCTTCAAAAACACCGAAATTTTCAAAAATTTTTAAACAAATGGGTCTGTAACTTGCATGTTTTAGATTTTTTGGGAGCGCAAAAAACTTGACCATCTACAACATTTAATGGGCTATTAAATGCAAAAACTCGTTTGAAAAAATATTTCGTATCTGGGGAGTTATGCATAAAAATCTTAATCAATACCTTCAGTCATGCAGACAGTCATGAACTTAAAGTTACATAACTATTGTTTTAGAAGCTTTGGTGGGGTCGTTAATGGCAATTTAGAATGCCAGAGATCCTTGCTACTGATTTTATTCACATGTAGCTTTTGATCACCTCTAGTGTACAAATGGTTAGCAAATTGTTAAATGATGGACACTTCCTAAAAAGTGCCCCGACGACGGAAAAATTGCCATAATTTTTTTTGCACGCAAAATTTCAAAAATCTGAAAAACCTCATTTTAGTAAATTTATTGGTGATCATTTCAACATATATTGTCATTCTTAAAAATTGTGCTCCTGGTTGACAAGCTATAACCCCAGACGTTTAGCATACTTACTCGATTTTCAACATTTGCTGACAAGGAAAATAATTTAATGTTTAACTAATAACTCAACGTTAAAACGCTACTGTAAAATCCATGGCATTTTTAGCCAATTTTAAACGAAACGTACCTCTTGGTAGTCCGATTACTGGCTTTTTGTCTACAAACCCAAGAATACGGATTATAGTAAAAACTATAGCAAATATGATGAATTCAGCAAACATAATTTTAAATTTTTGAACTCCAAAGAAAAAATGTATTTTATGAATATGCCTTTTTGTAACAAAATTAACGTTTAAGTTGACTTTTTGGCATGAGAAAATAATTTGAATATAAAATAAAAGACGTAATGCAAATTCCACAAAAGTTTACAAATAATGAATACTTTATTGTCTGATTCCAAACAACAAAAGAAATGCTTAGCTCAATTTGTGTACCAACTGCTTGGAGTTTGAAGTAGTTTTAAAAATTAACAAATGCCGAATTGCTCTTTAGACTACTTTAAAAAGATCAATCAGTTATGTGCATGATATCTATAACATTAAAAGCTAATACTGTTTGCCCTAGAACCCAGTTGTGCACGTTTATCGATTTTAGGACTTTCAAGTTGAGCTGAGTTTTCAATCAGGTTTTTTCATTCGTCCAAAGCTTTAATTGACCCTATCATAATCTGAATGTTAAAGGGTTCAAAGGATGTTTTAAATGGTAAATGGTAAAAAGGGCCACCCAAAAAATAGTACAAGCTTCTAAATGCTACCAGATTGGGACCAACGTGCACACATTGTTTTTAAGAGGTATACTCGGATATATAAATGGTTTGTACAAAGCTTTCTTGGGTCAAATGTCAGCCTTATAATCCAAGTTTTATTATTAGAATGTCGGAATAAACTGGCAATATAATATTTGAAAGAAGTACACGTACGGATATGTATTGTTTAGGCACTTTTGTAGGGTACACCTACATACCACAATGCAAAACATTGTTTTTGTTAAGTATGCAAACCAGAACATGTTTTGTACTCATGATACGGCTTAATTGTTTTGGGTAGGTACAAGATTTAAGGTTAATATTCCGTGTGAAAATAATTATTTGACCTTTTGACTCCAACTACCTTTTCCATAGCTTATCAAACTTTAATTATAGGCAGTTCAAAAGGTACGATTGGTATAAATAAAGAATGAAATTATAGCCATAAAAGGCAGTAAAACAAAAATGGGGTGCTTGTAATGGCTTTACATTTATAATCTGCATATCTCAAATTTTAATGGAATTTTTCCATTTACCAGCCTTCACATTTCTGCATACCTACTTATGTTAAAGCTAGATGCTTCAGGCGACAATTTTCTACAAAATACAAAGCTTCATTTTCCTGTGAGGGTTTTAAGGTGCAGCTAATCCTTTTTACTGCGTAGTAAAAAGGTAATGGGGAACACACAAATAGTTTGTTAGTAAAAGCTTGCAATTCAAGGTAGTATGAACAAAGTCATTGTTCTGCTTTAGAAAGCAGACAAACCTTTAAAATTGTTAAACCTACGTATCATACCAGAAGAAGTTTTCTTGACTAGGTTTATATAAATTTATAACCGCAAAAATCCAGTTTTTGTGACTATTTTAATATTTATAATCCAAAAAGGTCATCGTTGTTAAAAGTACAACTTATGTTTCTTTAGAAGTACTTAAGGACCTTCAACCTTAAAACGAAAAGCTGTTAGAAACATGTTATCTATTCGTGCTCATTTTAAAAATAACTCAACTTTTGACATGCTATTCATAAAACGTAAATCCACGTATTCTTGTCCATGCAAACTGTACCAAAAATTTATTTACAAATTTGATGGCAATAGTCAGTATAAAAGGTCATCAAATTACAGCATCCTGTATTCAATATCAATTCAGCAGTCCATTAAAGAACATTAAAGTTTTTTTCTGAGTAGAAAGTCACCATGTTACGCAAATTTACCTTAGCATTTGGTGGAGCAGCTCTGCTGGTCCTCATCAAATTGGTCTACTGCCAGGCACCAGCAGCCATGCACTTTGACATGTCCAAGTTTGGGGAAGCGGAAAAGGCTGCCGTGGTCCAGTTACGGGATCTTTCTAAATCTCTGCCAATGGAAGACTACATGAAGGAAGATTACTTTCTGGCTAGATTTCTGGTGACAAAGAACTTTGACGTGCCAGAAGCTCTTAATCTTCTAAAGGAGGTAACATTTTTTAAATTTTACAAACATTGACATAAGTAATTGTAATATTTAAAACGAAATAGTTAAACAAATCTATTTTGTAAATATTGTGCAGAATTTGCAATGGCGACAAGAGAAAAACCTCAGCAACATTTTGGCCGAACCCTGGGACGATATGCATGACCGTTTTCCATACAGCCGGGATACTTTTGACGTGGAAGGAAGACCAGGTAAAATATTTTAGAAACGTTTTGTTTGAATTTTTAAAAATTGTTTTAAGGTATTGCAATATTTTAAATACACATATTTTAATGGTTTCAGTTGTGTACTATGACTGGGAAAAGTGGGACATTGCCAGCTTCCTGTCTGATGATGCCAACACTGCCCGTTTTGCCCGGTACTTGATAAAAATCAACGAAGAGTCCAGTGCTCATGTACGACAGCTTCGTAGCCAAGGGAAGGATGTGACTCAGTTTAGAAATCTTATGAACATGGCTGGATTTTCTTTGTCCAAACACGCCTGTATGCAATGTAAGTAACATAAAATATCTCTTTACTAAATTCTTTGCTAAAACTTTTAGTGTATCAGTTGTGCATTTTATATTAAAATAATTTATTTTATTTGTATTCTCTTTTCAGGCATGTACCTCTACCGGGACATTGCCGATGATTTGGTCAAGAATTATAAGTTTGCTGGAGAGAAGACCGTGTTTGTGAATACACCTTATTTGCTCAAGACAACCTATTCCATTTTGACAGACGAGACCCAAAGGACCATCATGGTTTTTGGACAGGATAGGGAGCAATGGGAATCCCAGTTGGAGAAGTACATTGCCCGGGATCAGTTTCCTGCCGGATTAAAACAGGAGAGTGAACAAGGAAAGGTGGACAATTCCGAAGGGTTGATGAACTGGTATGAAGAATTATAAGTTAATGGGTGCATCTGTGTGGCAGAAAATAATATAAAATACTTTAATGTTCTATTTATTTTAATGCAATTATCATTCATTCGGACTTACTTTTAATAAAGTTGATTTTCCTTTTGCAAATTCGTTACAAATTTTCTTACTTTGAATATTTAATAGAGGGTTGAAATTATACAAAATTAGAATATGTACACAATTGCACAAAAACCTCCATAGTTTTTTATGTACAAAGAATTTCGTCCGCGGTACAAAGTTTCCAATTGCCCTATACTTTTGTGCTTCATTTTGATGTACATTGCATACCTGTGTCTCCTACCGTTTAGGTGCAAACTGATTTTGTGTATGCAGATGCAATTTTTTGGTACCCATACATGATGGGTTTCCCATAAATCATAGAAAGAACGACATTTTTGCAAATGTAAATGTGGATAATGATCGCTGATTTTTAGTCTCTTGAATGACCCCTAAACCTTTGAGCATATGCCTGTAGTGTAAAAGTTATGTCCACTTAAGTCTATCCAGTTGCCTGCGTCAGGTGACCTGACAGGTCACCAAACACGCCTATTCAAAACTTCATAACTTTTGAAATATTGGTCAGATCTACGTGAAACTTTGACTGGAATGAATTTTTTTGCTTGTTTTATGATTCTAGAGCAAAAACTCGATTTTTATTTTAGGGGCCAAAAATGGCCAGTTATGCATATCGTCCTTTCAGCCAGAAATATTTCCCTTTCAGCGCATAATATGTTTCAGAAATCAAATTATTACGTAGCTGAGCATAGTGAAGCTAGTATTGAGATTGTCATATTTGTCTGTGTGTCTGTGTGTCTGTGTGTCTGTGTGTCTGTCTGTGAGCACGATACAAGCCAGACGGTTTGACAGAATTACACCAAACTTGGTACAGTGATTTATGGGGTCATCAGGAGGAACCCTATTGATTTTGAACCTGATCGGTCATCCCCCTGGGATAATAGGGGGAGGTAACCGTCCTGACCATATGCTATGTCAGATTTGCACCAAATTTGGTCCAGTAATTTATTGGGCCATAGTAAGTAATCCTGTTGACTTTGAGCCTGATTTGTCATCCCCCTGGGGTAATAGGGGGAGGTAACCCCCTGACCTTAAAAATAGTCATAATCACACTAAATTTGGTACAGTGATTTACTGGGTCATGAGAAATAGCCCTATTGATTTTGAGCCGGATTTGTCATCCCCCTGGGGTAATAGGGGGAGGTAACCCCCCTGACGTTAAAAATAGTCATAATCACACTAAATTTGGTACATTGATTCATTGGGTTACGAGAAATAACCCTATTGATTTTGAGCCTGATTTTTCATCCCCCTGGGGTAGTATGGTGGAGTCAGAGAATCAGACAGACAGATATCCACTTGGCTCAGCTACGTATTTGAAATGATCGTTAAATCGGTTTATTGTAGTTAAATTATACTTCTTTACTCTATAATTTTTACAACAACTGGCAAGTCCTTTTGCCAAATTAAATGCCATAACGGCCTGGGGCAATGGTAGACAGTATTTCATTTTGCAGGTTGGGCGTACTGATCATCATACCAAAAAGCTCGCAAATCTACTTTACGCTAAGCACAACAACTGGTGTGCCTGCAAAGTGAACTGTGTACATGCCGCCATATTGGTTCGCCCATTCCGATAATTTTAGCCGCACGTTGCCCGTAAGTTGTAAAAGGTTTCCAAAAATGGGTTCTCCTATGGGACCTAATAATTAAGATGGTAATTTTCGGACAAACAGGATTTCAATTTTGTATTGATTTTAAATTATTGAATTAACTAATCAATTTGTTTACCTGCAAATGTTTATAAGACACACATTGCACACTGCAATGTGTGTCTGTGTGTGTACACTGCACATTCTACATTTAACTTTTGTTCTAAAACTGCAAATTCTCAACTTATTTTACAGCAATTTAATTTTGCGTGCTAAGAAGAAATGTGAACTGTTTAAAAGTTGTTATAAAAAGTATTTAGCATCCGAATTTTCTTTAACCTTTTTGCATGACAAATAAATACTACTGTTTTGTAGTAAAACTAGCGTTAAAATTGTCATGTTTTGTAAGCGTATATGGCAATTAAAATGGGGAAGCCAAGCAGTCGAAGTGGGGGATTCCAGTGGACCAGTTATCACCAGAAATGGGAATTTAAAAAATATGCTTCAGCCCTTAACATTTTTGTGAAATTTCCATAAGGTCAAAGAGTACTTTGGTAGAAGTAGACACCACAAAATACCCAAAGTTTTTAAGCCATTATATTACTGCACTTATCTTCTTAGTACTGCAGCTGGGAAGGGCAAAGGGTGCATTATTGGGGACTAAAAGGAAAAAAAGCAAAAACGAACAAATATAGAGAAAAGCTTACAGTATTGAACCCAAATGTACCCAAGTTTTCAAAAAAAGGACGGATATAATAGCAAACTGCCTCAGACTGAGACTGATAATAAATAATAGAGACACTGTTGAAAAGAAAAGACGGATAAAAGATTTATTTATTGAAATATTTGTCTCACAACTGGTTTCAGATTTAAAGGTCATGGGTTGCTGCTAATGTACATTTCAAAGTCACTGTCCGCAGCATTTCTCCGTAGTTAAGTTTTCATTGCTCCTTATTCCTTTTTCCATTGTGCTTCACTTCGGAAATATGCAACGGACACTGACTTCGAAATGTATTTCATCCAGGCTTGGGTAATCACGGATTAGAATCACCAATCCTTAATCCGGGATTGGTGATTAAGTTGATCACTTAATCACCAATCCCACTTCAGATTTTTTGCATTTAATCACAATCACTAATCCCTAAGCCAGCAGCCCTTAATCACCTCTTAATCACTACTTAATCACTGAGGTCCTACCTGAGGGTTGTGATTAGTTGTGATACATATTTTAATAATTAATTGTAATATACTGTGGAAATACTTAGCTGTGATATATTGTTAATAAATTGTATTAGCTTGTTTCTACATTACTTTGTCAAAAATCTAAAAAAATCGATAAAAAACTCAATCTCTTATCCTAACTGGTTTAACATTTAATCACCTAATCACCAGTGATTGGGATTGATTTTAATCACCTAATCACCAGTGATTGGGATTGATTTTAATCACCTAATCACCTGGATTGGGATTGGTATTAATCACCAATCACTAATCACCTTTTGAAAAAAGTGTCTTCAATTAATCACAACAGAGATGGCTAAACCCGCGGGTTTCCACATTTAAACCCGCCGGGTTGGGTTTAAATGGGTAATAACGGGTTTTTGGGTTTTAACGGGCATTAATGGGCATTAACGGGTTTTATTTTTTATACATGCATGTATATGGGGCCATAGAAAATGGCGCCCTTTATGGGTTTAAATTTAACATGGGGCTTTATTATTGCCCAAAAAACCCAGCCCAGCCAGGTGCCGGGTGGGGCGTTAAAACCCGGGCAAAAACGGGTTACCCGGCCTAGATTTAAACCCGCGAGCCATCTCTGAATCACAATCACTAATCACTTGACCAAAATGGGGTGATTACCCAAGCCTGATTTCATCACTATTTCTCCCAAAAACTGGTTTATTCCAGTATTACGTATTTAAAGATAAGAAACCAACAACGTTGGTATTGTTTAAAGTTGGCATACCTAGCAATGTATATGGATTCATTGAAGGGTGGGTGGGGTAAATGTGGAATAGGTTTTTTTCCTTTTTTGTATGCCTGAAAAAAGGATGTACGATGAGGTTCACTGAATAGGGTTTAACACTCAAGTGTTTCATGAGTTCTTGTTCTTTAATAAGACAATAAAAACTAAAATTTACATGAAGCAGATCATGTTCAGCTCAGTTTATCAACAGTGCCTATTGTCGGATTTTTGTATATTTTATCTTTATACCCTAATGATTGACACCAAATTAGTTTGTGTATCTGTGTCTTCCTTTAACAATAAAACGTTCAGATTTTTTATAAAATTCTACCTGTAGTCAACATTCTACGGAGAAAATTGAAATACATACACACGTATAAATACCGTCACAATTTTCAATTACAATGTGCATTATTTTGCAAAAAATTCGGTGAGAAGCTTTTATCTTAAAACATTGTCCCAAAACGATTTATGAAATTATCAAATGTGAAGCATAAAGAGTTCCCACTGGTTTATTACAATTTGAAGCAACGTTTATCAATCGTTTTACCATTCAGACTATAAACAGATCAATTTATGCTTTGAGCAAAAATAAAAAACTTACAACTTAAGTCATGAAATCGATAAATGCATATTAATACTAGGCTTCAGGGCAAACATGGCATGGATTCAGTATCCAGTCTGGAAACTTTTCAACTGGATAAAGGATGAAACTGATAAGAGTTATACTATGCAAAAGCAAGAGTGATTTTATGATTAAATATTTGATGTTGAAATTAGGTTCTGATTTTCCAAATAAAAGCTACAGCTACAACTTCCTTTTTCAAACATTTGTGTTTCATCAAGCATCACGAAACGCATGTATGCACCTAAAGAATGATTTACAAAATAAAGTCAAATACGTTTTTGCATTTTACATAATATATTGATATTAACATTAACATTGGAATAATTATGCTTACGCATCATAATAAATGCACCTTATAAATGGTTTATAAATGCACCTTAATATTGAATAGGGAAATAAAATCAGTACAATGTTGTCCAGTCCATTTTGCCAATTCGTTTGTAACGATTTTAAACACAAATTGGGTGCGGTTACAAAGTTATCTATTGGCTGACTTGCGTTTCATTTTGCATTGGATATTAAATAAACTAAATTTCTTCATTCAAAAGTACATGTCCGCTTTTACCACAAATCAGACAATTTTACTATTAAAAAGAATACTACTAGATTTTTAAACTGCATTTTTCTGGTTTACTCTCATTTCCCCTATCTGTTTAGTAAAGCTTTCTGCTACATTAGAAGAACAATGCTCGGTCAACTTTGAACTTGAGTTCAGTGTCCGAACCCTTACTCTATCCAACTGAAAGGGCTACCTGTCTTTGGATGAAGGTTCCTATTTGTTAACGTGTTCTAATGCACCTCAGAGCAAAGCTCACATTAACAGTATAGGTCAGGTTATAACCATCATTTCTATTTTGCGTTTACAGAATATGGCATTTTACTGAATACAAGAACCTTTTCATGCTTATCTGACAAACAATATATTGTTTGTTCTTTTTAGGGTTTGTTCAAGTTTTGGGTAGACTCAAATGGAACCAACCAGTCGAGACTCGAGACCATGTATAAATAACGTGGTATGTATTCGCATTTTAACAGTTGGGTTCAAATCCTTTGGTTAAGGTTCAAAGTACATAAGGTTCATTTCTCGTTTCACATGCTCACACCAGAAATGTACCTATCGCAGCTCGTTACATGTATACACTCCCGCAATGAAAAGTCCCTTCCATTATCAGTTTTCGAAAGATGAAAAACCAGCAAGTCCAGCCCCTTTCTATTGTTCTTTCCAATTGTTGGAGTTTTTATGTCTATTTTTATCGCGCAAGTGCGTGGGGCAAATAGTAAAATAGAATTGATAGGAACTTTACGTTCACACTCTTACTTTATTCTTCAAAGAGAACACACGCTATACGGACCCCTTTTTATTAGCACTAATTGTTATCTAAGCCATGAAATTTTACAAGTTACAAGTTCTTGTGCTTGCTTATCTGTGCAAAGCTGTACTAGCTCAGCGTTCAGAAGTTCAAGATGTAAGCCCATTGCCAACAGTTTTTGAGGCATTCAGGTAAAATTTTTAAGAAACAAATGATCGCATTTTAATTGTTAAAATCTTGAATATTTGCATTTTGCCTTAACAAAAAGCTTAAAACCTTATCTGTTCGTTTGTTTATTTTCAGTTTGCCTTTAGAGGAAGATGGAAGGTTGATGGCTACGGTGGGAAATGGTCACGTGGCTACTACAGTTTACTCCGATACAGTTTACATGAACGGGCTATACAATGGACCAGGAGACAAGTCTCACCGAGCTCGTATTCCCTCCGGAAACAACATTCGAATTCATGTTCCAACTGAAGCGGGTCCAATACTTAAGCAATGTTTTTCACTGGATGTTGGCAAAGGCGTGTTTTACGAACGCATAGTGCTACCTGGAGGAGTTCTGATAGAGCAAAGAACATTTGCTCATCGCTACTACACGCGTCTTATTGTAACACAGATAGAGGTTACAACTAGCTCAACCAGTATGCGAAATTTTGGCAACATTTTTTATAAATGTTTTGAAATTGTCAAGCAGTAAATATTTAATAATTTTAATTCTTTATTAGCGCCTTTGACCCTAAAACTTTCAAATACACCTGGGCCACGAAGTGACGATCTAACCCCACCAAAAAGTGGATCCTTTGGTGAAACTGCGACAACATCATGGTGCGCCAGCACTCGTGTAAAGGAAGACAACCATTACCAACAACGCACACTTCCGGTTTGTTTAATGACTTTGGTCGTTCCAGATACGGTTGTTTTTCCAGCTAACGAAACCAACACACAAACATATATTACATCTTATGACTCTTCCCTAAGAAACTCGGACTTTAAGATTGGCAAGATGCTCAGAAATATACGATACTAGTTTAAGTTTTATGTACAGCATGTTTCACTAACTAATATTTACAATCAGTTGCAGCCCTGGCCGCCGCCAATCAACACCAAAGGATTTTAGATCAACATGTTGCAGCGTGGGAAGCTGTTTGGAACTATGGGTCAATTCAAGTAGATGGAAACCTTCAACTAGCCAAACTGATTAATGCTGGGCTATACTATATTCTCAGCAGTCTACCAGTTGTCACACCAACGCTAACAGAATCCACTGACCAGTTCTATGGATTAAGTCCAGGCAGCTTGGCATACGGCTCCTTAAATCTGGATTACCAAGGACATAGTTTTTGGGACACGGAAGCCTGGATGCTTCCCGCTTTTCTCTATTTGTATCCCGAAGCAGCAAAGCAAGCCTTGAGCTACCGCTTAGCATTAGCTCAGGCAGCAATGGACCGTGCAAATGCATTGGGCTACAAGGGAGCTTTGTTTCCGCAGGAGTCTGCTCGAACAGGAATTGACGTCACGCCAAACGCCACAGACGCCTTGCAGTATCACATTAACAATGACATCTCCCTTGCAATAAGGCAATATATTGCAATGACCAGGGATTTGAAATGGCTAACAGCAACCCAGTATGGAAAGGCAACA
This sequence comes from Entomobrya proxima, assembly GCA_029691765.1. NCBI lineage: Eukaryota > Metazoa > Arthropoda > Collembola > Entomobryomorpha > Entomobryidae > Entomobrya > Entomobrya proxima. The sequence continues at coordinate 43,410,314 of CM056172.1, forward strand.
AGTGCGTACAGTGTGGTTCGAGAAATTGCAGAGTTTTGGAGTAGCAAAGCCATCTACAATTATACTACAGGATATTACGACGTCAGAGATGTATTGCCACCAGATTCAGACCATCCTGGCGTTGACAACAACGGCTACACAAATGTAGGAGCTGGCTATTCAATATATTTTGCCAAATATGCAGAATGTCTTAGCAAAAGCACGGGTTATCCAATTGTGGAAGACGTGCCTGACCAATGGCTTGAGATTGCTAAAGGCTTGAAACTTTTGTATGACGAGAAGTTGGACTATCATCCCGAGTTTGAAGGTTATACAATTGGAACGCCAATAAAGCAAGCGGATGCTGTGTTGATGGGATTTCCTCTAATGTACGACATGCCAAAGTCCACTCGACTAAATGATTTGCTGATTTATGGAAATGCAACTAGAGATTCTGGACCGGCTTTGACATGGTCTTTGCACACTGTGGGATTTTTGGAACTTGATGATTTGGAAAAGGCAGAGTTGATGTTTAACCAAAGCTATCAGACCTATTTTACAGAACCATTTAAGGTAAAATGAAGAATTTAATGTAATATTTGAACATTAGAACTAACTAGAAGAACAAGTATTTATTATTTGGTTCGGTTTTCTGAATAGGTTTGGACCCAGACAAAAGATCCTGGTGCAGCTGTCAATTATATTACCGGAATGGGAGGACTTCTGCAAACGGTTATGAGTGGATATGCTGGAATTCGTGTGTATCCGGAAAAGATTATCATTTCAAAACCCAGAGTACTGCCCAACAGCTCTGGACTGATTATAAATGGTAATGAAAACTTAAATCTTTACACTTAGTCCGTTTCCATTATTTGATTTAATTTTAACTTTTGGTTACAGGTTTCAAGTATTTGGAAAATGTCATCAATATCAGCATTACCAAAAGCAGCATTACTTTGACACTGGTAGGACCAGCTTCTAAAAAGTACCCTCTTCAAGTTTCGAACAATATTGCTCATTCGACTGATTTAGGTAAATTAAAGTTTAACTAAATTTGAACGTTTCAAAAAAATACAAGCTATTATTTATATACCTATTCTGATTAAATTATATCTAGTGGGCTCATTGGTGTTCTCTACGGAGGCAGAACCAGTACGGCTTGAAATTACTACCAAAACTCCCACAAAATGTGCTGTTCCTTTGGATAAAATTGGAATGAAAGTGGGACCTCCTCTTCTCTGAAGCAAATCTGCGACAAGTGGCGTGCACGTTTGTTAAATGCATTTTCTTCCAACGTTAGTGATTGCATAAAAAACAAAATTATTACGAATACTATTTTTCATTATGCTGTTATGTTTTTCTAAAAACCCATTCATGACAATCAACAAAAAACGTCTGGTGCTATAATAACACATAAGTGCTAATTACGCTCATTTTAAGCAGTTATTTAACCAGAATAGATAGAATAAATAGAATAGATCAATTTTGTTTCTTTTCTAATACTTTATATTTTAATACGTAATTGGATTCTCTTTTGTGGATACTCTGTAGCCAGTGTTTCAAACAATTAACCTAAAGTAGTAAAACAAAAATGTTTTCAAAATAATTCAAGTATTCAAAAAGCGATATATTTGTTTCTGTTTACATGTTTTTAGCTGTGTCCTAAAAGTTCTTTTCTGGATTTATATAATTTGAACTATTTATTCTCATAACCTTAATACTAATATAGATAACAAAAATTACTGAATATTTGTATTGTATACACCATTTATTTGATAGCTTAAAGTTATCTTATCAATACAATTTACAATTCACAACTAAATAACCATATTCCATGAAATAAAAATGATTCCTTTAACATTATTACTAGGTAAAATTATTCCCTATACCTGCTATAATTTTGTCGCACAACCAGCATCAACAGTTAGCCTAAGAGGTGTATAGCCAACGCGTGGTTTCTCTATTGATTTTTCATCCTGTGGAAATACACTTTCTTTGGGAAAATCTGGATAAAGTCTTACAAAAGCTTGCTCTCCTGACCTCAAACGTCCGTACATGTTTTCCATAAATGTCGTTCTGAACCTCTCCTCCGAAGAATTCTCAATTTTAAGTGCTACCACTTCAAACTCACAATCTGATAAAAGTATTCAACAAATATGCACCAGTTAGTAATCTAGTTCAAAATCTCAAAATTAAAATATGTACTTACTTGGTGCTACAAACACTGCACTTATCTCTCCAGGTTTTCCTTGCGAAAATCTAAGAAGGAAGTCACCTGGTCTTTTCTCCCCATTTGTACCAGTAAGCAAGTTCCGTGCATCTGTTTTGCTAATAAATCCAGCAAAGTAACCTTTACGGAACAACTCTCGCAAATATCTCCGGTTTAGCACTTTAGCTGCTGCTTGAAACCAAGTCCAAAATGAAAAGTTTCTACCAGGCAAGTCTTCATAATAAAATCTTGCCAGTGAAATTTGCGGTTCTGCTGTGCTGCCAACGTTAGTCCTGATATCATGCCTATTAGTTGAATAATTGTTTAGCCATATAATATCAATCACCGCAATATTTTCAATTCCAAGTAGTTAAGGTTATAACCATACTTACAAACTTTCAAGTAGTAAATTTTTCAAGAACTTCAGGCGTTCCTCTTTAAGACTTATCTCTTTGTTAAACTCAGTAAAGTGTAAGTTTAAAGCATGCAAAATTTCGGAAATTGTTGCGTAGATTTTCAGTTCTGGCAAAATTTGGGAATTATCGGAAAAGTGTTTTTGCCAGGAAACTGTTGCCAAGGCATCTGCTGCTTGTTTTGAGTGCGTGCAAACAATTGTTGGCGAGGATAGTGCCCACGTCTAAAATAACCAATTTTATAAATAAAATGAATTTTTTTATACAAAATTTCTTTTAAGTCTTACCGTTATATTAAATCTTGTTGAGGGATTATCCGTAGGCAAGGAAAAGCTTGCAGTAAAAAGAAAGTACAACTTTTCCTCAAAAACTTTCAGTTTTTTCCCACTGGCACTGGTTTGTTCTCTATCTGGATCCAAAACTGAAATGTCCGTGACATTAGCCATAATTCCATTAGATACATCCTGACTTGGTTCAAAACGAGTTTGTAAAATGATTCCCCGATTTGCCGAAACTTGGGTGGCTTCCTTAGAGCTTAATTGTGTTTTGATTTCCACTTGGTTCTTAAAACCATTTTTCTCAATTTCTTGTGCACCTGTTTCCCCAATCAGAGCAATATTAAGTTGTAAAGCGTTTTGCTGTTGAAGCTCAGGCGCATATCCAGGAATGTTCAGTAAGCGTACGGATATATTTGTGCTGGTTGCAAAGTTTGTTCCAGTTGGTTTCCTTCTTCGTGGCGCATCAGGATCGGGCTTTTTAGCTTTCATAATTACTGAAGGAGGCTGTTTTTCAACAAGTAGACTTAATCTTTCAATAATTTGCTTTTTCAATTCCGTTAATCCAGTTTTCAATGATTCGTCTATTAGTTGTGTCAAGCCACTTAAATGGATCAAGTTGGGACAATTTTGTGGAAGCTGAAATAACATTTGCATTTGCAAGACCATTTGCAACATCTGGGCTGATGACTGGTTAACCTCATTTAAAATGCGTTGCACTTGACTAACATGTGTTAGTAGTTTTTCCACATATTGTTGTATTTCTGCGACGCTAATGCCACTGTCAACGTTTTGGGTTTGCTGTTTGCAATACAACCGTGCCAAATAATTGATTTGACGAATATGTTGCCACACTAGTGCTTGCTGCGTTGTGCCATCATTTCCGGATATAATATTTTTAACCCAGTGGTTTTGAAGATAGGTTGTAATTTCATTTTTGGCAGCGATGATTTCAGCGGCTAACGGTTCACTGTTAATTAACGGTGCTTCATCGAAAGCTGTTAAGCTCTGTAATAAACGGTCAGCTGTAGGGTTAATAATGTTTGCTAATTGTTGCAAACGGATGTTATGCTGTATTGTATTTTGTAAAAACTGTTGCAGTTTTTTTCTGCACTCTGAAATCTGTTGGGACTCCATTTTTATGCATCTCACTGAATGGATAAATTATTTATAACACGCAACTAAACCAACTTTAAGATGCACAAATTAATATTTATTTTATTTAAAAATTTAATATGAGACATAACAGTGCTGGGATGTACATTAGTGTGCATATAAAAACAAAATGAAGTGTGCAACGCGCAAAAATTGTCGTTTTATTCATTTTACCTGTGTAACTATTTACGGCATCATTTTCAATTTGCAACGTATTTGTCACAGCGTACCAAGTAACTCCACGTATTATCAGTGTTTTGAATGTGTACACAATTTACATTCTCCCCTTCATTGTTTGCCGTTTCTCTACCGCTGTTGTTACGTCGTAAAACCGTCAGACGTCTTACTCAGTAATATTAGCATAACGTTTGAGAGCGAGCAGCAGCAGCAGATCAATCATACAGAGACTTTGACAAAGCAATGCACAATATGTAACGCTGAGTATAATGTATAGTAAGCAATAGCGCATCAATAACACCTAAAATATCCTGCTGTCTGGCATTTCCTGATTGTTATACACTTGCATGTCTTGTATAACTTTAGGGAAGTCATTGCCACTTTGTGGCTCATTGAAACGCGAGTATGTGTGACTCATCATCGGTGTTTCCAAGAATTCAAAGTTTTAACATTGACAAAAATCAATTATGTATGTTTTATTGTTATACTCAAATTTATACTTTTGTTTATATACGCGTGAAATTTATCATTAAAGTGACGACGATTCTTGAAAAAAATACCGTTCCGTCTTGAGATTTATGAAATTACGGAATTTCCAGAATATAAAAATATTGAAATTTCAAAATTCAATAATTTCACATTATATTCATCCATTTCAACATGTTACAAAAATGATGTTTGCAATTCTTGTTCAGCAGATTACATATAAATCTCCGTTTGTTAACTTTATAAAACCAGGTGGTCATGTGGAGTGAGTAGTGAGCCATAATTATCTCCATAAAACTGATAACAAATTATGTTACCGGGAAAACTACAGAATTTCAAGGATGTCGCTTGACACATACAGCATTACATGACAAATTCTTCGGAATGTTTACACATCCCCAACCAGACAGGACGCTGTAAACGAAACGATGAGTAAACAATACACAGGTACATTTTATCGCGTCCTTCAATTTGTGATGATGTCAAGTGTGAAAAATTCAAAATGTTACCAGTTTTGTATTATTCATAATTGATAATTTTTTCATTCATCCAGAATATGTTGTTTATAAGCCGCTTATTGCATTGCGGTCGGTAATATATCATTTTCATTTTGACTTGTTATATTAAGCTTAATTTCATAATTATTTATAATGATCAATTGCTCAAATAAAGCGCTTTGGTGTGCATGCAGTGGACCAAGCAAAACAAACGTTATCTGTTTTGCAAGGTGAAAAGTCAAATTCTGAAAGAATATACGCATTAAACATATGAAAGCGCATGCGCAAAAATACGAATATTTTATTGCTTATAAACATCAATATTTTAGAGGAGTTGATGTTTGCTAAAGAAAATTCTAACATTATATAGTAAAAAGGAAATATACGTACTGGCATCAGACAGACCAACATACCAATCATCGTAGAATCATGCATGCATAAATATAGGGAATCTGCACCATTATTACTTTACCAGAGTTATCAAAGGTCAAACAAAACCAAACTTATTTTAAAGTCAAACTAGTTTACTCATTTTCTTGTTGTTATTCTTGGTTTGCTTGCTTTGCTAGCATGTCCAATTTCTTCTCAACTAAAAATGTTGTAACTTTCCAAAATGGATTCAATTTCGACCACAAATATTTTCGTGCTACTTGTAAGCTCTGGAATCTTTTTGCAATCATTACAGTCAGTTCTCCCAGCTTCACTTTCTTCAGAAGAGGAATTGTCAGACCGTGAAATATTATACCCTAAAGACCAATTTTGTCACGTGATTTTGCACACACTGCACAATGAAGTTCATCTTAACGCTACATTTCCCTGGACAGAAATTCCTGAAGAATATGATTTTCATCGAAATACTTATTTCTTCATCAAAACCAAGACAACAGTTCAAGTTTCAAACAAAAACTGTAAACATTTCTCAAATCTTACCAACATCATTTTGATGTTTCCCCATAGTCTGGAGATAGATATGAGTAAAGTGAAACTAGAAAAAGTGAATAATAATCAAAATTTGAAAGTTTTTGATGATCCTTTCAACTACACCACCGACCCGGACACAATATTACCTGGGGATACTCACATGTTTTTCACCAATGAATCATTAAAGGATGGTGATGTATTGGATATTTACACAAGCTCTCAAATTAACCTTGAAAGAATACCCATGCAACGACAGCTGGTATTGAATCCGGAGCAGTTGTCGGGACCTCCACTAATTTTAAGCTCGAGTATTTTTTCAGATATGCCTCTTTATTTCCCAGATTTGCTCCCAAAATTCAACCGGGACAGTACAGAACGACCAACATTTACCCTTCATGCCACTCATTGCAAAAAAGACAACACGAGTATAGTGTCAAACATGCACATAGAAAAAACCACTCAGCATCCCGAAATGAAAAACTGTTTTATTGATCATTTCCATAAAAGCCCACCACTCCCTGCAAAACAAATTCGTGTGTTTGTTCTCAGTGGATTTCAAAACTACACGGTTAAAGACATTTCCACATTTTCTAATCATTTCAGGAATATTACAGTTTGGATATCACCAGAGCTACAAGTAAAAGCTGTTGAAAACGTATCTCAAATTTTAGCAAATGACACAATAAAACCACTGCACTATTTTGAAAAAGTGCTGAAGTTTGAGTATCCGTTAGACAAACTGGACGTTATAATTTTGCCAACGAAGATTGGTTTGCATGTTGGATATTCTGGATTAGGACTTATTGCTGACTGGTAAATTTGATAAAATATTCTAATCGAATTATAGATTGAGCGTAATCAAAAACTTTAAAAATTAAATTGACATTCAGGGAGCCTTACACACATGACTTGGAATTGCTCCAGAAAGACATAGTAAAAGGATCTATCAAAACCTTTAACTTGCTCATTTTCTCTCAATGGATTGGTGGAGTTATTTCCGCTGCCCCAACAATACCTAAATTTAGTTTAAATTGTGCTTTTGATTTTGAAGCATTGCTAAACGACTACATTTTTCAAACTTTTAATCATATTGAAGTTAACACACCTTTCTCTGGTTATATTGGTCCTGATGAATGTGGTTCAAAGGAAATGCCGATATTTTTAATGCTGGAATCTATATTTTCAAAACAAGTTATGCATTCAGCAATAACTGACATTTTTCTACCTACAATGTAAATAAAAATATTACACCTATACACAAATCTTTATGAATTATAAACTAATATACTGGAATATTTTATAGGAAATGGAAAACAGCCCAAATTGCTAACTTTTCAGAATCCATACAGCAAGCCATAATTCAACACAATATGACACATTTACTTCCATATGGTGGAAATGTTACGGTGAAAATTATAATAGATAATTGGGTTTCGTCAGGATTTCAAATTCCAAAAATTCATGTAAACAAACCCGATAATTTGTCGGAGCATTTATACCTTTCTCATTTGAAACCAGAAGAGAGCTGTGAACCAAATCCAAGTTTCTTATGGATTCCAATCAAAATACTTCACAATTCCGGCCAAGATCTTGTTTGGTTGTCGCCAGATAACTATGGAAACAACACCCTCAACTATACGATTCCAAATTTCAACATAAGCTTGTCTGAACTAGTAATCAATCCAAATGGCTCCGCGTGCTATTTTGTTGACTACAGTTTCAACCTTGTGGCTGACATCGCTTCACATTTGACCCGAAATGTCAGTATGATTAAGGCCAATGGCAGACGGTATATAATCTATAATCAATTTGGATTAGCAACAAATATGAAAAGCACTGAATACGTGACAAACGCACTGAATTTACTTGCCTATTTACCTAAAGAAACCCTGACGCCAACTTTACAACTAGCTGTGAGATCCATGTACAGTCTTTTTAGCAACATGAAAACCTGGGGAGATCCAGATAATCTTGAGAGCCTTTTTGAAAACGACAACTTGGTTAATCAGACTAGAATTTTGATTGGTTTGATTCTCGATAATGTTCTGGAAAATTATAACCGAACAAATGCTGATATTGATATAAACGTGTTTGAATGGCCAATTATACGATCAGTTTTAAGACATTCTGATCAATTTGAAATTCTATTTATGGCTAGACTGGGAACAAAACTGGTAAAAAAGTGGATGGAAACACCAAACGAGAGCCCGTAAGTGTATCATATTATGTTTGTATATTAGATGGAATATCTATAAGTTTTTAAATTGTAAATTTACAAAAAAATAGTTTCACAGATAAACTTCAGTACGACCAATATAAACTTGTGTGTGCTGCAGTAAAAGGCTATGGGAATGGTGATGTTGAACTAAAGGCTATTTTCGATTTTATTACGGATAAATTTCTAACATTTGAAGATGCATATGATGTCAAGCAAATGGGAAAATCTTTAGCTTGTTCAAAAAATGAAGAACTATTAGCAGTTTTTCTGAACATCATAGATGTACATAATGTTTCAAAATCTTTAAAAAGCCTGTATCTTGAGGAGCTTCCAAAAGCCATTCTAGCCATGAAACCTGCCACAATGACCAAAACAATTTATGAGTTTTGGAAAGACCAATTACTGAAAGGTAATTTGGAAGTGGACAGATTTGTGAATTTGCTATTGCTGATGGACCACAATGTTTATAAATTCCCCGGATTTCAAGATGAGGTAAAAATTTTAAAAAACACGCTTTATTGTGTTGGTAAACAGTAATGCATTATTTATTTAAAACATTGAACAGGTATACCAATTTTTTCGGGACAACCAGCAACCATACTATGGACTGTTTTTCGACTCTTTTTTACAATTCAAAATAGGAAAACTTAAGATGAAGCTATTCAGACCACTGCCTCCTACAGTTCTTCCTCCTTTGTCAACTTTAAGTTAATTAGATTCAACAATATGGAATTAATTTAAAGTTGCAATGTGCGAAAGGTATAGACAAAGCAGGAAAATAAAACATTGTTTAAAATCTCAAGTTATTTTTCGTTAAACTGCGTACATCATGTATTGCTTTGTTCAACAACGTTTATTGATACACGGTAAGGTATAATGAAGACTACTTGCTCAAGTTAAAAAAAAACACTCGTGTGTTTTGTTTTTGAACTGGCAAAACAAGTTATATCTATTTTGTTAGGTGAAAAGTCAAACTCTGAAGCAAATGGAATGATAACTAGCAAATTGAATAATATGAAACAGGATTTAAAAATACTTGCACATAAACACTAACAATTTTATAAGGGTTACTAATATAACATAAAGGCTTATATTATGCACGGACATGTATGCAGAAATAATTTTATTGTGCCATGTTATACAACTTTAAGGTTATCAAATGTCATCCAATGTTATTCTCAGTCAAAAAGGTTATAATTATGTCATTTCCCTCTACTCATTTGTGGTTTGCACGCTTTGCTATCATGTCACAATCTGCTTAGCTAGAAAGTTAAAATTTCTTTGCAAAAATTAAATTCAGCTGAGAATCTTTAAGGATTTTGAAATGTCTGGAATGTTCAATAGAAATAGTTTTGTGTTGCATTTAATCTATTGGATACTATTTTTACAATCGGTACAATTAGGTGTTTCAGCTTCATTGTCTTCAGAATCGGAAGAGGATTTGTCAGTTCTAGAAATCTTATACCCTAAGGACCAGTTTTGTCACGTGATTTTGCACACAATTCACAATGAAGTTAATCTTAACGCTACGTTTCCTTGGACGGAAGTTCCCAAACAAAAAGCCTTTGATCGAAACACATATTTCTTCATCAAAACAAAAACCACAGTTCAAGTTTCAAACAACCACTGCAAAACGTTAAATCACACAAGTGTCATTCTGTTGTTTCCAGAATATCTAGAAATTAACATGACTAAAACAAATATAGTAAAAGTGAATAATGAACAAAGTTTGAAACTTTTGGATGATCCTTTTAATTACACCACCGATCCGGAAACAATTTTACCCAACACCTATCACATTATATTTACAAATGAAACATTAAACAATGGTGACCTATTGGATATTTGTACAAGCTACAAAATTGAACTTCTAAGAATACCTATGCATAGAGACCTAGCGTGCAATCCACAGCAGTTGTCTGGACCTTCAATAATTTTAAGCTCGAGAGCTTTTCCAGATATGCCTCTTAATTTCTCAACTTTGTTTCCAAAATTTACTGAAGACAGTTTGGAACGATTCAAGTTTACTCTTAAGGCCACTCACTGCAAAAAGGATAACACAAGTGTAGTATCAAACATGCACATTGAAAAAACCACTGAGCATCCCGAAATGAAAAACTGTTTTATTGATCATTTCCATAAAAGCCCATCACTCCCAGCAAAACAAATTCGTGTGCTTGTTCTTAGTGGATTTCAAAACGTAACTGTTAAAGACTTTTCCACAGTTTCTAACAATTCCAGAAACATTACAATTTGGACAACACCGGAATATGAAGTTAATATTGGTAAAAATGTGTATCAAGTTTTAGCAAATGACACGATAAAACCGCTGCACTTTTTTGAAATTTGAGTATCCGTTAGAAAAACTGGACGTTGTAATTATACCAACCCAGATTGGTTGGCACGATGGATACTCTGGTTTGGGATTAATTGCCGGCTGGAACAAACCTTTTGACAGCATCATAAATGGAATTCTCAAAGATTTTGATTTGCTCGTTTTTTCTCAATGGTTTGGAGGAGTTGTTTCTGCTGCCCCAATAAATCAGAAGTTCCGTTCACATTGTGCTTTTGATTTTGAAGTATTGCTAAACAACTATATCTTTTGGACCTTAAAACATATTGAAAATAATATACTTCATCAAGCATGGCCATGGTGGCGTTCTGGTCATTGTTACTCAAAGGAAATGCCAGTACTTTTTATGCTGGAAGCTATATTTTCTAAGAAAGTTATGCATTCAGCAATAACCGATAATTTTCTTCCCACAATGTAATATGCATTAAAAAATTTTCCAATATATTTAAAATATGATTGCCCGTGATAAGACCTAATCACATAAGATCGTTGCCTCAAACGACCGCGAATAAAAGACCTTGTCCTCAAAATATCGTCACCGCAAAAGACCGAAACTCGAAAATGTCGTTGTTATAAAAGACATAAGATACAAAATGTATTCATTATATTTTTTCTTTTTATTTCAATTATATAATATACTCAATGTATACTAAATGTTATTAGCAAAGCGTATAGAATACTTGAATAATTTTTGAACAAAACATTTATGCCAACAAATGCAACAAATACGTTTAACAAGAATTTAAAGCTCCAGAAGTGTTATAAAATATGGACTAAATATGTAGACTATTTTTTGCTTCCGTATTCAAGCACGATAGATAGTAGATTTTGATAGTAGACTTAGTAGAGTAAACATTCCTTATCACAATGAGACTAGTTTTCTACGTATTCGAACAGTAGTTTGGGAGAAAATATCATTTTTGCAACGCCGGTTTTGCTCTGCCCATGCCTCGTCCAGTAAATTTCAAGATTTTACTTGGTACCGAGGAATTGTTGAATACTTGTACATACAAATTCGTAATTTTTGTATGTATATATGAACCATTTTCTGATATGCAGGACTACGTGAAGGGGCTAGCAATTTATACAAACACTGCTAGAAAAGGGAAGCATAAAGATAACAAATAGGATATACATATCATGTCCATATTTGTAAGGAAGCTGGAAAAAGTATAGAGTAGAAAAAGAATAGGATGCTTGATGCAGGAAATATATGCCCGTACTCTATTTCCTTGCCGTTTCAAAAAATGTAACTTTTCACTGAAAGGGTGCAAAATTTTATTTCAAGACTGAGATAAGCCACCAATAATTTGATTATGATTTTGCGTATTTATTGATACAGAGTACCTAACCACTCAATATCATAGGCTTCATAGGCTCCTTTACAAAGCTCTCATCTTTTCTACTCTATACTTTTCCAGCTTCCTTATATTTATTAACACTCCTGGAGCTTCAACTTTTTGTTAAACGTATTTGTTGCATTTGTTGGCATAGCTTTTTGTTCAAAAATTATTCAAGTATTCTATACGCTTTGCTAATAAAATTTAGTATACATTGAGTATATTATATAATTGAAATAAAAAGAAAAAATATAATGAATACATTTTGTATCTTATGTCTTTTATAACAACGACATTTTCGAGTTTCGGTCTTTTGCGGTGACGATATTTTGAGGACAAGGTCTTTTATTCGCGGTCTATTGAGGCAACGATCTTATGTGATTAGGTCTTTTGTAACATAACCTTAAAATATGCTTTGGCATATATGCTTGACATATTTTCATTACAATTTATTGGTATTTTATAGGAAGTGGAAAACAGCTCAAATTGGTAACTTTTCAGAATCCATAGAGCAGTCCATAATCCATCACAATGTTACACACTTACTTCCATTTGGTGGACATGTAAAGCAAATTATAGACAGCTGGACTTCGTTAGGATCACAGTTTCCTAAAATTCTTGCAAACAAAACTGATGACTTGCCTGAAAACTTGTACCTTTCACAGTTGGAACTGGATGATAGCTGTTTATCTAGTCCAGGTTATTTATGGATTCCAGTTAAAGTACTGCACAAATCTGGCCAAGATCTTGTTTGGTTGTCTCCAGATAACCATGGAAACAACACGCTTAATTATACCATTCCAAATTATAACACAAGCTTGTCTGAACTGATTATCAACCCAAATGGCTCCGCGTGCTACTTTGTTGACTACAGCTCCAACCTTGTGGCTGACATTGCTTCCCAGTTGACCCAAAATGTTAGTACGATAACCTATCCTGGCAGACAGTATCAAATTACTAATCTATTTAGATTAGCAGAAAACATAAAAAGCGCTGAATACGTGACAAAAGCACTCAGTTTACTTGGTTATTTACCAAAAGAAACACACACGCCAACTTTGCAATTAGCTGTAAGATCCATGTATAGTCTTTTCAACAATATGAAAAACTGGGGTGATCTTGATAATCTTGAAAAACTTTTTGAAAATGACAAGTTAGTAAATCAGACTAGAACTTCGATTGGTTTGATTCTTGATAATGTTATGGAAAATTACAACCAAACAAATGGAGATACTGATAAGGACGTGTTTGAATGGGCAATTGAAAGGTCAGTTTCACAACACTCAGATCAATTTGACATTCCATTTATGGCTAAATTAGGAACAGAATTGGTGCGAAAGTGGATGAAAATGCCAGATGAGAGCCCGTAAGTTTATAAAAAATTGTTTACATATTAGATGGAATATTTATTTAGAAGTTTGTAATGTTTAAATTGTAAATTGACAAAAAATCAAATTTAGTTTTACAGGTAGCCTTAAGTTCTACCGATACACTTATGCATGTGCTTCAGTAAAAGGTTATGGGAATAGCGATGTTGAACTAAAGCCTATTTTCGATTTTATTACGAATAAATTTTTAACATTTGAAGACCCGTATGATGTCCAACAAATGGGAAAATCATTAGCTTGCTCAAAAGACGAAAAATTGTTATCTGGTCTTTTGAATAGCTTGGATATGCAAAATATTACAAATACAATGAAAGTAGTTTATTTAGAAGACTTCCCAAAAGACATTTTGGCCAAGAAACCTGCCACTATGACCAAAACGGTTTATGAGTTTTGGAAGAAACATTTATTGGCAGGTTCTCTGGAAGTTTACAGTTTTATAAATTTGCTATTGCTGATGGACCATAACGTTTATAAATTTCCGGGATTTCGAGATGAGGTATAAAAAAGCATAACATAGAGTTACATGCGTGTTAAGTTAGCACTACTAAGATAGCATAACATAAATTTTAAAAAACATTTTACAGGTTTACCAATTTATTCGGGACAACCATAAACCTTACTACGGACTATTTTATGACCCATATGTGCAATTTAAATTGGGTTGGTTAAAAATGAAGCTGTTCAGACCCCTTCCACCTACAGTTATTCCTCCTTTGGAAAATTTAAACTAATTTTTAAAAAAGGAACTTTAAAAGAATTCTTGAATAATTTTATTGTTACATATAATGTATAAATTTACTCAACTTTTCCTTCAAGGATAAAGTTTAATAAAATAAACATTTGTGATCTTCTCATAAGCACTGCTGCTGCATGGGTTTACTAAATATGTGCGGGCAATTGAATTTAAATTTTGTGACGAAAGAAAGAACTGAAAGATTGGATTGGGATCGAAGCGTTGAAATGTCTCCTCTTGTATACTTGGTGTACGGTAGTTAGCTCAAAAGATGTTAGTTACACCGGACTCTAGTTCCACTTTTTTAGCTCCACTTTTTCTAGTTACACCCGGTCTTTACCTCCAAAAATATTTTACCTACAATTTTTTTAGCTCCACCACTTTTAGTTCCACCCACATGATTTTTCCTCACATGCATATGAATATGATAACTTGTCATTGATAAGTTTTAATCTAAAATGACATTACGCAAATTTATTGAAGTATAAGTTCCTTCTTCATGTGATTAACTACGTTCCTTTCCTTTTCTTCTTCCCATTTCGTTATCAATCAATAAGCCGACAGAATTACATAAAGTGCAACAAATATAAAAAATAGCTTCATGTAAAAAGATTGAATTTGTTGGCAGTCAACGGGCATATAATTATGGATGGTTATCTGTACTATCGTGTTTCAACAAAAGGCAGTTCTAAGTAGATTTTGTATCTTAAACGAAAGCTTGGATAGTGTTATGTTGTACAAATTTGAGAATAAGAGTATAGCAGTAAAGCATGTAGTCGCATAAATGTGGAATTAGTAATTCCTAATCACAAACGAATAACAAAACGTAAACTTATGTTGAGGTGGAAAAACATCGTGATGGACAGTTATGAAATTTCAACCTGATACAAATCGAATCGTACTTGCATACAATATAAAACGGAATGCTTTGAATGACAATGTAAGTAAACTAGTAAGCAGTGTATTTTCAGTAATTTTTTACAAGTTAACTTTTGGAAGTAAAATGTGTTAGAGCTAAAGAATGAATGGAACTAAAAGCCATTGGAGCTTTAAAAAGTGGAGCTATAATTCAAGTGGAACTAGCATCCTTGTAGCTAAATGTAGGTGTAGCTAAAAAATTGGAGCTAACTACCTAGGACCGTATACTTAGCAAGGTCTGAAAAAAAACGAACCTATATAATATGCTGAAAATATTGTGGGTGTAATTGTCGTACTTGGAACTGTGCTTGGTAGATTTCAATTTTTTATTGAGCTTTCATGAAGGCCGCATGTATGAAAACGTGCTTTTCTTAATTAACTTGGGTAACCATTATTTAAGTAACTACAAAGGATTTGTATAATCGTGTATCGCTTACAAAATATTTTTTGCACAAATAAAGCTTAGAAAATCACATGGTGATATGAGGAGAGTCGTGTGGGAAAACGTTAGTCACGCTCCAAGGCGCCTAAATGTTTGATTAAATTTTTAAAAGCAATTAGCCGGCATGTATTCAAAAAGTAAATTAAATCTGATTATGGTAAGGCAAAGTAATTATATTCCTTGAAACTATATTAAATGGTTTGACATTTTCTTGTTGTGGGTTGAGTTTATTAGAACAACAATAAATAATTCATAGCTTTGATGGAATTACCGATACCAGGCAAATGTTTTGCTGGCCTAAACCAATAAATTGAATACAATATGGTTATTTTCCATATATTTATACACTACCAGTAAAGTTCATAAACGTGCCTGAAAGATCATGATGTTTATAGATTTCCGATATTACAATATGTTATTTTCCCATCAGTTTGAATACTGTCTGGAGGATTGAGTGTAGCATTTTATTTTCTTAAAAGTTTAGTGCCGTAGAAAGCAAACTATGCATAAAATTATATTATAAAGTTCTAACGTAGCTTAGGGCCATATTGATGCAAAAAGAAGTAAAAAATTTGACCAACCAACTTTAATTTTGTTGCTATCAATATGCCACCAAAGCCTTCTCGTCTTGAAATACTCAAGCAATTTCGAACGCCAAAAACTAAAATATCAACTCAAAAAACAACAAAACGAAACGAGTCGGTTAAGGATGGGGTTGAGGGTCGCAGAATATCTAATGTCAGCAATTCCGGTCCTGGTCGTGCTTCCAACTCTCAGCTTGTCGACGTTAATGTGACATAAAGCGTAGTGTTTAATTTATACTACACTATACACAACATTCACGTAAACTTTATAAGCCCTTTTTGGTATTCGGTAGTAAGGAAATTTATGAAAATATTTAAACCTTAGAATACTAGAAAGAGCTCTGCACGATGGACTTATTCAAGGAATCTCTTATATTGCTTGTTTTGGGTTCAGTGTCATTCAACACCAAATACTATACTTTTTTTGGCAAACCATGTCAGAAAGTATTAAACTGGGAGCACATTGTTATAATGTGCAAATCAGTCAAATCTTAAGCGCAACTTGCAACATCTGTGGTTATTAAAATTGTCTTATTTGGTCGGCGCTTGTTTAATGCAATTTTCAATAGACGTGTATTGTTCGGCAGCTGAAAAGTGCAAAATTTATTTATTTACGTTTATATTAGTGACAAATGTAAGTATTCGAAATAAAATTACGTTTAGGGTTCATCGAATGTTAAATGGAAAGTTTTTAATAGAAACAACCGACGTTTCGGCTCATATTACACGAGCCCTCATCAGGGTAAAGATTGAAAAGTGTTATTGAAACACAACAATAAGAAAGTGGCTAAATTGTACTTTGGCAGAGTAGAGGTTATCATTTTTTGATACGGTAAAATAAAGACAGTGTAGCATTCCAAAACTTGTGAATGTATCCACGGCCACGTTCTTCCTTACGGTTCATTAGGGGAATTCCCTCCTGAATTGCGTTCTGGATGGCTATGCATTCCTTGGTTTCTCGTAGACGCTGTCGGTTTTCTTTTATTATAATTTTGGAGGAGTCCCATTCAATATTATGATTTCTACTGTCATCAATGTTGCTCCATATATGATCGGCTACTGCAGACTGTGGATCACCATTTTTACAATGTCGCTTGTGTTCACCTAGGCGTTCTTTCAAATCCCTTCCAGTTTGACCTATGTACTTTTCTCCGCAGGAACAGTCTATGGTGTAAACTCCTGAGTTGACCACTGGTGTTGTATCTTTGTGACAGGTGAGAATATCAGCCATTCTGGTGAAGGGAATATATCCGATGGGATTGCCTAGTTTTCTACATATTAAGCGGGCTACAGCTTCAGTTAGACCTTTCACATATGGAAGTATGATGCGGGGCAAGTCATATTGAGTCGGTGGTTTGGCTTTTCCAAAACTATCGACAATCCGTTGGATCCTCTTTGTTAACCATTTGGCAGGATAGTTGTTCTTGGAAATCAGGACATGTTTTATGTGTTATATTTCCGACTTTAATTACCTTGGACTGCATAGCTTCAGGGCTCTTTGGACAAGGGTATTGACAACGGTTATTTTATGGGCCATAGGGTGGATGTCAGTCAGTCAGTGGAGTCCCAGTCAAGGTATTTATCTGTATGCGTCTGTTTCCTAAAGACAGAAAACTCAAATGGACCTGTTTCCGTGCGGTGGATAAGGACGTCCAGGAAAGGTATTTTCCCGTCTTTCTCTACTTCATGCGTAAACTGTACGTTTTTATGAAAGGTATTTAAGCTCTTTTCAATTGTGGAAACCTGCCTTGGTCGATTGATAGATAAAATGTCGTCCACAAATCTACCATAAAATTTGATATGCGGGTTTCCATCCACAATTTTTTATTCAAGTTTTTGCATAAAGATGTCCGCACAGATTGTTGAAAGAGGATTACCCATTGCACAACCGTCCACTTGTGTAAATGTAAGTATTTGTGAACATTTCTAAAATGCTAAAAGAATTCCATTAAAACTATTTCTATTTTATTCTTTCAGGCTAATATTTACTATAAAAAATTGTCCGAGAACAGAGAAAAAACAACTTTTGAACTAAATAGTTCAAGTTAGATTAGATTAGATTGATTTTATTGTCTTTCATGTTCAGATAATCTGTTTTCCAACAAGTGACAAAATTGATATATTCGCTATAGCAACAATTAGTCAAAAATATATAGTAGTTAAATCAGTAATAAACAACATCAATATTTCTTTTTTCAATTAACCAAGCTTTAACAAGATTTACAAATCCACCAAAAGTAAGTTTTTCAAATACCGAATCACGTGGCAACTTGTTCCATAAGATAATTTCCCTATATATAGTTGATCTTTTAAATGTCTGTGACTTGTGAGTAGGCACAACGGCCAAAGGCATGCTTCTACCATATTTATCGCTGTTTTCAAGGAACATTTTTAACATTTTCCTATACATATTTTTTAACAGGGATAATGATACTCGTTCACCTATCGTTAAAAAATCAAAGTCAACCAATACATTGTTCACATTTAATTTAATGTGTATTTAACACTTTTGTAGCTTCTTACCCTTTTGCGTTTAGCATATTTTGGGAGGGAATAACAGATTAAAAAACGGTTAAGTAAGTTCTGTATTTCATTTAATTTCTGGTCTGTCTGCACAGCCCAGATGTCGCAACAATAATCGATAACAGAGTGTACATATGCATTTACTAAGACTTTGACTGCAAACTGAGTCAGGTATTTTTTAATTCCGTATAGGTAGCTAATTCTTTTTTGCACACTATTTTTTACATTATCGAATTGTGTATCAAATCTTAAGTTCTCCTCAAATACAATTCCTAGGTACCTAAAGTTTGTAACTCTATCAATATTAAAGTTTTTACAGTGAATCTGGTCATAATTTTTGCATCCTTTATTGGTGTTTTAGAGAAAATCATGAACTTGGTCTTCTCATAGCTCATAACCATCTTGTTCTTGACGCACCAAGAATTAACACTTTCAAGCTGCTGAGTAATTACTCTCATTCCTTCGTCTAAGTCGGCACATTCAAGATACAGTACAATATCATCACAGTACAGCAGGAACGGAATGTTTAGGTACTTTCCTAGATCGTTAATAAAACCTGTGAAGGCCAATGGCCCTACACATGACCCCTGAGGTATGCCTAGTAGATTGGGGTAATACCTCTGACCTCGAAGTATTTTGAAGCAACGACCAGTTAAAAACAAATATAACATGCATAATAATTTTTTGTCTATTGAGAAATCTTCTATGAGCTTTTCAGTGAGTATTATTGGATCCACAGTATCAAAAGCTTTTTTCATGTCGATAAAACACGCAATAACTCTACCATTACATTTATCAGTGGCAGAAAATAAGTAATTAGAGAAAATTGTTAATGCTGTATGCGTTGACCGTATTTTTCTGAAACCGTGTTGTTGCTCGCATAAACGTTCTTCTATTACAGCATATAATTTATTGTATAGAACTCGGTCAAACAACTTAGTTAACGACCCAAGTATTGAAATAGGCCGGTAGTTCAAAGGATTTAAGGGGCTTCCTTTTCCTTTAAAAACTGGGATAACTCTTGCCGCTGAGAATGCTACAGGTAGGGCGCATAGGTTCAAGAACGCCATAAATAGTAAGGCTATCGAAGAAGCTACCTGATCACTGAGTCTTTTTAATATTCTAGTAGGCACAGAGTGTTCCTCGTTATTTCCCTTTCTACCATTTAGGTCTTCCAATGCATCTTTAACATCTTTTGAAGAGATTTGAATTGTCATCTGATGAGATTGTGTCGTCTGCATTTGTGCGCTTCCTAGTCCTATCATATACTTCATCGAAAGGAGGGAAGTAATCGCTTTCCGGTTTGATCACAAATGCATCCGCTAACTTTTTTTCTATTATCCCTGGATCGGTGATACGTTCATTACTATCATCCTGCAGAACGTTAATATTTTTTTGATTCTTAGACTTATAATTAGTAATTAGATTAACCGTGCTCCAGAACTTTGAAGTTGCATTTTGGCCAGAATTGCGACACTCATTCAATGAGCATGTATAGTACTTCGTTTTTGCAACCTTAAGTTCATTATTGTAGTCATTCCTAGCTTTCCTATAATCTTTGAGCGCTAATTCAGTATTTTCTTTCTTATAAATCTGCATATTTTTATTTCTGACCTTTCTCAACTCATTTAATTCATGAGAGAACCACGGGCGAGGTTTCCCTTTAACAACACGCTTTTTTTCCGGCATAAATTTATCGATTACCTCTAATAAACAATTATTATATTGAAGGTACAACTCATCCGCCGAGTTTACCTTCCCTAAATCTGGGCTGAGATTGGAAACACTTTTACCCAATTCCTCCAAATTGCACTTTCTAATATTTCTAGTTGTAATGGTTTTGGGATCGTACCTACATTTCTTGATTTTTCGAACCGCATATACCAAGTCATGATCCGAACCAGCGAAATGAAAATTACCAGAACTAGTAAAAACATTTCTATTGTTTACATAGACATGATCAAGTAGGGAATGTCCCATTCTAGTTGGTTCACTTATCAACTGCCATAAATTGAACTCTCGACTAGCTTTCATTAACTTGTAGCAGTTAACATCAAACGTGTTTACGTGCCTTAGTAGATCTATATTAACATCACCCGTTATCAAATAATCGTTATTAAACTGAACTAACGACAAATTAACAGACTTGAAGAAATCAACAAATTCTTGTTTAGGCACTTTTGGTGGGCTATAAACTACACTAATGATGATTGGTGAAACACCACTGAATGTCGTCCTAACTATAATATATTCTATCATTTCAGAGCATTTTATCTGTAGTTAAATACTTTCATGTTTAATATCGTCTCTTAAATAGATTAGTAGACCCCCACCTCCTTTATAAAGCCTGTCCTTTCTTATTGCATTATAGCCTTGTATAACCAATTGATTATCGGAATCACGGTCGGGGTCTAATTTTGATTCTGTTATTGCAAAAATATGAACCTCGGTACATACCAGAAACGAGGTAACTTCATCTAACTTATTTCTCACTCCATTTAAATTACAGTGACAAAATTTTAAACCTTTAGTTTGTTTCAACAACTTCCATTCTTCGGGT
The DNA here is from genome assembly GCA_029691765.1 of Entomobrya proxima. NCBI lineage: Eukaryota > Metazoa > Arthropoda > Collembola > Entomobryomorpha > Entomobryidae > Entomobrya > Entomobrya proxima. Next base: position 43,431,485 of record CM056172.1, read on the forward strand.
ATAGCTTCTGTAGCTGGATTGTCCGTTAGTAGCTCCAGAGTTTGATCCGACGCCGCGTTGAATGGAGTTTCCTGTAGTTCTTCCGGTGTTTCACAACAGTCGCATCGCCATATTGTGGGAAGAGGAGAAGGCAGCTTAACACATTTGAGTCTTTTGGCAGTATGAAATGTTAACTGACATCCTTCACATGATATCTTCCCTTGTCGATTAGTTATAGAATCCTCGCATTGTCCACAACAAATCCCTGGTTGACTCATTTTGGTTTCCAAGGATCGAGTTCCAGAAGAAAAAGTAGATACACCATAAATCAGTAGTGAACCATGCCAGTTACTATTGATAATGGTGTGAGTTAAATAAATTAACTTGCCTGAGTAGGACTTTTAACAAGCCAAATGGTTGAGGGGTTAGCGCCAGGGCGTTACCTAACGAACACTAACATTGACTTGTTGGGGCAAGTCCACCTCAAGCCTAATTCCAGTTTAGGTTCATCCTTCCTTCAGTTCTGGCAGTTGTCAATCACTTCTGTTGGTTGGCACGCCATCTATTGAGTTTTTGGTCTGGTCCAAGAGCTCGGTTCCGCATGGGCAATCGTCTTCAGGATGATGATGATGATCGTTAAATTCACTGATAATGGCTTATTCTAGTATTTTTTTGCAGTAATTTCTTAACTGACAAGATGAGCAAAACTAATTTAGTGGTACTAGTTTTTCCGGCCATAAGAAGCTTGGTCATTGATTAAAAATTACGTAAAAAATATTACAAAAAACAGGTGCTCAGCTGTTTGCTAATGATCACTGAAAAAACTACTTAATTATTAGTTATTTCAACTTTATCTTGTCGAAAACTGAAAGAGCACAATTAACTTAACCAGTGTGTCAATTTTGAAGTCTGGGTCAATAGTTAAAATTAATTACAAAAAAATATTACAGACGAGCAAGCTGCTTTTGTGTGTTGCTGCTGCCGCTGCTGTATGAAAAAATGTACTACTAGAAACTGAACTACAAAATAGAAAATTGGTTGAATACCTTGTAACCGATTTAGAATTACTTATATTTTTTATGGAATGTAAGAACCAAAATCCGTTAAAACCTGTCGCGCTACTGTATTTTGCATATAATAATATAAATATATTATTAAATTCATCTTAAACCTTAAATATTTTAGTGTGGGCTTTAATAAGATACCAAAAGATTTACAACATTGTTTACCACGAAATCAGACCATGTTAGAAACCAGCTCTTATCCAACTTAAAATATGGATACGTTACATCTAGCGCAAATGGTGCAAACGAAACCGCTGTTTTATAAATACCTAACCTTCTTGTAGCTGCTGTTGTAATAAACGATTTAAAACTACTTGAATAATCTTGCATTCTACTTATAATATCGCATTCAATTTTAGTAAGAATACTACCAATTACTATACCAAGTACACCTGCGGTTCCAATTACAAATTCTACTATTCCACCAGTAACTAATCGAAAAAAATATCTTACAACAAGAAACATTGAAATTGTAACCATAAATGCAACAGCAACTGTATGAAATGCAATCTTCGGGTTAGAAGTAACTTTGTTGGTAAAATTGCACAAAAGTTGTTGACTTCTAAAGAAACTAATTAGTCGAGAGTCAGGATAAGTTCCAATCCAACAACTTGACTGAGTCTGAACAATTTTGGAGTTAGAGTTTAAGTCTATCATGCTAAACCAGTACGCATTTTCATGAATAACTAAAAGAAATAGGAATATGGCGCATAACAAAATACAGCTGCACAAATGAAGGCAATACAAATAAAACAGTAGTAGAATATATGTCCAGTATGATAACAAATCCAGCTGAATTTCCAGAAGGTCTGTAAATATACCATGAATAGGATCTGAGGGATGGAGAAATATCCCGGCAAGAAGAACAGGAATAATAGCTCCAGCCCACTCAACTAAGAGGAAAACGCGTTCTCCGTTTTTCAGCAAGTTTTTTATTTCCTCTGAGAGATGTAGCTGTTTGGGTTCTGCATGTTTTTGCAGTATGCGATTCATATTGTTGTCAATTTGCCAACACTGGTTGTACACATATACCATAAGTTCGCGATGCTGGACTAAGATGCCACCAACAAAAAGCTGACCAATAAGAATGAAACAATAGGCTGAACATATACCTAAGTTTATTAATCCAGCAAATTTTTCTTCTTCTGCATTTATGAATTCGATTTCCTCATCTGAAATATCCTCAAAAGAGGATTTTAACCAGAAAAGAAGCAAGAGCGTCAGGGTAGTAATAATTCCGGCGTAGTAGGTGCTTTCCTACATCTACAGTTTATATGTGTGGGAAGACACAAAACTTGAGCTGCCTGAGTCGTAGTAAAATCCACAGCTAAATGGACAGTATTTGAGCAGCCCAAATCGAAACTTGATTGTTTTCTGCATGCGTTTTGTGAGCATTTTGTCTTTTGAGTGGTATACACACCAGCTGAAAAATACTAATTCGGACTTATATACAATTTCTTTATAACAATATTACTATCGAATAAATGCAATATTTTACTTTGAAAATATCAAGGTTTCTATGTTTGCTGCTTGCTAATGGTCCAATCTGCAATGTAGTGTAAAATACTCGAAATGTTATTTAGATTATTGAAAACATCCGTTAAACTCTATTTTGAAAGTTTAGTTGAGCTCGCAATGCATGCATCAAAATTGGGAATTATCTAGCAGAACAATTTAGTATCCTTGGTTACGCTTCCGGACAGTACGTCGTTAGAATTCCATAAAGCTTTGCATTGAACACAGATGAAATAGTTGTGGTTAAACTGACGTCAAACGAAATAATGATGCTTGCCCAATTTAAAATATTTTAATTTTAAAATTTACTTTACTTGACCTTGACTAATCTGCTTTTGAAAGTTCTTTGTACACCCGTATTATATGTTCATAATAGATTCTTACATAAATTCTTATTAAATATTAATGTGGAAGTCTTACGTGCATCCTTGTTATAAATGGGTATCGACTATTGACGTCGCACGTACTACTTCTTCGTTTGGCGCGGCTATAGCACCCGCGTAAGATATATGCGTCTTATAGCCGTGCTGAAGGAATGCGGAATTGAATACAGTAAGTATAATGCTGTTACATATTGATTATTGACTTCTTAGGTACACCCTTGTTATATACGGGTATTGACTTCTTACGTAAATCCTTGTTATATACGGGTATTGACTTTTTAGGTAGATCACTGTTATATATTGGTACTGACGTCTTACGTGCATCCTTGTTATATACGGGTACTGACGTCTTAGGTACATCACTGTTATATACGGGTATTGATGTCTTAGGTACATCCGTGTTAGGCATTAGAAGCTCGTGCAGCATAATTAATTCATTTTGACTGTAAACTCTTTTCATAACTCGCATTAGACTAATAAGCTATGTTATGTGACAAGCATTATATCAAACCTTGTACTGATATCAAACTGACACAGACCATAATAGACTCTCAATATACCATATGACTAGAATTTCACTAAGAAATGCAACAACCTAATCCGTTGAACGTTTTATTTATTTTGGATGCTTGAGTTTTTAAAAATATTACATAGAACAAGGAGATGCATTTACTAAACCACTTGTTGCTTCAAATTCACTCCGCTGGATTGTAGCTGCAGCAACACTAGGTGCATTAGTTTCTTAGCAACGGATATAAAAACACAAATGTGTATAACATGATACCCCCGGTACTTTATGAGACGCTTGCATAGCTGAAAAATAACAATATATAGAAGAGTAGAGCGTTTTGAATTAAGTGACGTTTCTAGTTCTTGCCGAACTATAAGCATATTGGCACTAGATAATGTTGAAAGGTAAAATAATAACTCTATAAAAGTTAGTTTCAGCTACTTCATACAAATTGAAACACATAAATGTAAATATTGGTAATCTGTGGAATCTAGTTTTGTCTGTTTGGAGCAAATTGAAGTCATATAATTTGTTGCGCATTCTGCAGAAATTGAAGAAAAAAATTTTATCAGTTCCATTTGAAATATTTATCAATAAAACGCAAGCAGTAGCACAAAGTGCTTGTGCAACTATTTAATACATACTCACCCAATCTGTCACAGATTGCCCTTTATATTCGTGGCCTCCTTTTATAAACAAATCATTTAAAAATTCAAAGCACAAGTACTACTTTGGATGATAAGTATCCCATCTTACTGCAGAATTGACTATCAATTCGTCATCGTACCTGAAATTGTAAAACTTTCCCTGTAGTTGGTTTTCTGAACGGTATTTATTTTATTCTAGCGTATTCTACTTCTTCGACATATTTAATTGTAAAATCACAAACAAACTTTTCATGGCACAAAGTAATGGATAGTGAATTGATTATTTTATTGCTAAAGTAGTGAAATATCTGTACTAATAAAAAATGTGTTACTAGAAACCCTGCAAATAGAGTCACTGAATAAAAATGCATAGGTATGTAAGCATATTTCACTAAAAGTTGTGCAAAATACCATTTTTAATGATTTTGTATGTAGTAGAAAAATACAACTTAGTAAATAGAGTCATAAAAATGTATTTTGCACAGATTTCATTCCAGATTTACCATTTTCATACAAAAATGCAAGTGAACGCTTTGCTACCAACAAAGGATAGATTTCATTTCATAGTGCCTTGTCAATTCCCAGAAAACTAGCCGTTCCAGTTCTGTATCTCTACCCACACGAAAGTTGGGTAGAACTCCTGCTTGCTGTAAGGGTATCTTGCGTATGCTCACTCGGTCTCAGCAACAACACATTGTCGGCATTTAGAAATTCCAAAGCAAAGCGTGTGCTGTCATTGAGAAAAGTTCTCTCACAGCTGAAATGGGAATACTCATTTTCATTCTCCGTGTTTTTATTATGAATTTGCAGAAAACGATTTCGAATATTTTTTGAAGGATATTAAATCTTCAAATTAAAATCTTTATAAACCTATATTGAAACTAACAAGAAAAAAGCGGAAGAAACGCCGCCGACACAGCACGAAAATCATAATGGAGCACAAAAGTGGGGATAAATCCTC